>JAQGAZ010000151.1:0-92984 GCA_034692225.1 Polydesmus complanatus
ATACTCTTATACTCTTATACTCTTATAATCTTATACTCTTATACGGTCAGGTGAAGCTAATAAAAGCGTATTAAAAAGGGATGTGAATGTTAAGAGATATGAGGTGTGTAGTTGGATGAAAAGTAGGTGGAGTGGGTGGAAAGAAATATTAGCCTGCTCGAATTTCTCGCGAACATTTTTCCATTCGATGAATCGAATCCATAATAATAAAAATAAGCCTCTCATCAACAAAAATCTCAATAAACAAAAGCATAACTATTGCTCATCTTGTCACACAAAATCGTTCAAAATCCCACCTAACGATTGGATATCGAGATAAATGTGCGCGAGGGATGAAGTAGGGGGTGAAGATGGGAGGATAAATGTAGGTCATAACAATTCCCCCCGCCCGCGTTTACCGGTAGACGGCGTTGCGTTTCCCTTCTCTCTCTCTCTTTCAATACACTTCCGATCCGGCCGTAGCTATGCCAACGGCTCAGCAGCTCCCGTTCGACGGCCGTGATCCACCTAAAAAGCTCTGTCTCTTTCGCCGTTGTCATAGTTACCGCAATCTCCATCGCCAACGTTTACTACTACCCCCACATCATCTCCTCCCGATCGCGTGACGCAAGCACCAGTTGCGCCTCCCCTCACTTTTTTTGTGTTCCGACGTGATGGATCACCGCGTCGTCACTAGCAACACGCGCCGCGTAATGGACGTAACTCGTAACCGATGTGTACATACTAATTCCCTACACACTTGCCAATAAAACGGAAACCCAGGGTCAAGTGACGTCACCAGACGTACTTCATCGTCAACGGAAACATGCGAGGGGATGGAAAACTCCATTACGGAGGATCAATCGGCCATGATGGCAATTTCAAGCTCGGATTTCGTTTCAAAAAATATCATGGCGATTCAAGATATATTTAATTAGCGCGAAACAGACTTTTTATAGGCTTCGAAGCTCCGACTTTTCCTCTACTCAGCGCTTACGTCGCAGGTACAAAACACACACACGTATCTTTCCAACCTGTTGATCAAAAGCACTTGTTGCGAAATCAAATACGTGAGCCGTCACTCAAACTAGAAGAGAATATTATTCAATACGGTACTGTATTATTAAAGAAACAAAAAAATCTGGAAAACAATTCCTAATACATCATGTAGGCCTACATTGCTTGAAACACAGAATACAATACAATTGGTTGTACATGTATTATCAGAAGCTAATAAAATGTCTAAGACAAAAAAATTTAATTCAAATACTGTTATGTTTTTTCGATTCTAAGGCCCCTTTAGAATCGAAAAGTTACGTGTTAAGTTATTTGTGTTAAGACGTCGTTCAATTGTACTTGAATTTTTGTTTAAATGACGAAAAATGTATAATGGAACAAATCCATAAGCTTAGCACAAATCAAATGCAATTAAGTAAATAAAATACTGTAATATTGTCAAATTTAATAAAATCCATAATAATTAGCTTGCTTTACTATATTAAAATAAAAAAAAAATATGGTACAGTATTCTAAATTTTCAAAAATAAAAACTACTTTTAACTCAAACGTATCATTTAATAAGAGACGATCTTAAATAATCTTCTCAGCTTCTCGGTAATGGTGATTATAGCTATCTTCAATCCTTCTTTTTAAAAAAAGAAAATCGGTCCATTAATTTTTATGCACTTTATGCATGTGAATTATAATTTAAATACCGGTAATATAAACAAAATCAATTTTAATTTTTAAAAAAAACCAATAAACGCTTTGAATTTGCTTCTCCATAAAAAAGGGCGCTACATATGGAAGTTCTTAATTAATATGTAAGAGATAAAAAAACGTTCACTTCAAAGTGCATTATTTGTGGTAGACTAATAGGAAAGGATTATTAAAACAGCTTAAAAGAATTTCTAAAATGTTAAGTACAGTACTCGTACGAGTATATCACAATCTGTACACAAAAAATTCAGTACCGTAATGACATTTCGTTTCATTAAATAAAACAAAAAATTGCAGATAACAATTTCTAAAATTGCAGAAAAATTTCCTAGCAACTCCAATTTAACTAAATCAGTTATCAAAATATTAAAAAAACTGTACTCCAAAAAATAATACAGTACAACAGCCGTGTAGCCAGATTGCAGCATCTAAAATAAGATAGTCCAAATCAATTTTCCTTTTAATGTAATAATAAATAAATTACGTTTGATAAACCAAAATTTATTTGAACAATATATTTATGTAATAATAGCCAAAACTGAAGATAATTGATTGAAAGACGTGCAAAACTGTTTTGTTATTCTAACGAGCTGGCAAAATGTGTTCCATGGTGAAATGTACACTGCCACCCTAGTCACGTCACGTCACATACATGTGCATGAGTGTGTGTATTCATTTCAAATACATGTACATGTACTGTACTGTAATATGCTATTCTAAACCCGCGGTCGCAAATGGTTGCGCCATTCGTCAATTGATATTTAATACATTTCTCCTTCACAAATTCGGTCAACAACAAAAAATAGTGTAATAAAAAAGAAAGGTCTCGGTTAACGAAAGTTCACTTACCAAAACCCTTATTTAACGAAATTAAAAGTGCGTGTACATGTATCCCTACACACAAAAAATGTACAATGATACAGTATTATGCTAACTAATTCCTACGGTTATTTTCTTTGTACCTCATGAAAAAACACATGAAGATAAAGCGACACTCCTATAAAATAATCAAATTTTTTAATAGTTAAAAAGATACACTATGATTTACGAGGCGTATCCAAAAAGAAGGGGACGTTGATCGTCAAAAAAAAAAAATGAACTAGTAAGAAAAATTTGTTTTTTTTACAGTTTTAGTTTACTACAGATCTACCTAACATTTATGCATACTGTAATTGTATATTTTTCCAAAAAATTTTAGTACCTAAACGACTGCCCAAATGACCGGTTATTACTTTTTTCAATTTTTTTCTATCTATTTTTTCAGTTTTTTTTAAAACTTTTTTTAACAATTTTTTATCAATTCTTTTTTTTTATCAACTGTTTTAATTTCTTTAAAAATTTATTAATTTTTTTTTTAAAAAACATTCTTCAGTTTTTTTAAAGCAAATTTTTTTCAAGTTTATTTATCAATTTATTTCCATAAATTTTTTTTGTCAATTTATTTATTCAAATTGAAAGAAATAATGATCGGCGGCAGATTGTTATGCAGTGAGAATGGAAAAACCTGTCGTTTAGGTACTAAAAATGTTTGGAAAAATATGCAATTATGCATAAATGTTAGGTAGATAAGCAATCAACTAAAATTGGAAAAAAAAAAACCTTTTTTCTTACGAGTTCATTTTTTTAGCGACCATTTTTTTAGTTTATTTTTATAAAAATTGCAAAAAAAAAAATTATGAAGAAATCTGATGGTAAAATAGCGTTATAACCAGGGGTGAAAGTAAGCGGGAACCCCGTTCCGACATACTGTAAAATCATCAGATAAAAACAATAATAGTAGTTCCGACAACACAAACTCATTTTTTGGAATACGATTTAACAAAAAAAAAACATCATTTTTTTATAAGAAGTTTTAGAAATTGTTCTAGAAATATTTTCTTTAAATCTTGAGTGTACGTGATCCACTCGGATCCACTATAACAACGTATGTTGGAAAAATTACACAAGTACATTGCACATGCATTTTAACCAAAGTTAACACAATTTAGTAAAGGGAAGTGGCGCTTCTGGTTAAAAAATCCTAGGGCATCGAAATACCGGTATTAGGGAAGTTGCCCGAAACTGAGTACGAGTTACTTAAAGAACGGAATAAGCTAAGTTGCCGTTAGGGAACTTGCGGAAAAAAAATAGAGGGGACACTAATACACTAAAAGGTCAGAGTGTAACGTCACAATCACCACTATCGTGACGATAAAATTTTTTATATCGTTAAGCCACTGCTACGGTATGAAATACTGTATCAGTTGCGCATGCGCAGTAACAGAGTTTAACAGGTATGGCGCTAGTGTTATAGTAGTTACCGTGTTACGGTAAAATGTTTTTCCGCAAGTTCACACTACTTTAACACACTAATACTGTACAATACAAATTTTAACGTGTTTTTTTCCGCAAGTTCTCTTGTTAATTTTGGGCCCTTGGTTTGTACAATAATTCCTCTGTATTTCTTTTCCCTTCTACCATTCAATCCCTCTACTCTTCAAACAGTTCCAACGCACTTGACAAACTAATTTTTTCCACCTTGTCCTTCTTTCCCTCCCTCATTTCTTTACAGTGAATGTCTTTCAGCACGCTCGTTGAAGTAAATCCGAGGGGCATGCCGATGATGATGGTAAGGGGTAGTGTTTGGCGAGGGAGAAGGAAGGTATCGAAGAAGCCATCATCGATTAACCTTGAAAAATGTTGAATTGCATCGTCGAGTTAGAAGGTGAAAGGTGAGCCCGAGTGAGGCAGGAATTATTCAAAAAAAATGCTATAAATATAATATCCACCCCACCCACCTCATTCGTCCCTTTCAGTGGCCTCACTCCCACCCACCCACAATGCCATTCAATACCTGCTCTGTTCCTTCCCTTCCTCGTTCTTTTCCATCCGCTTCCTCTTCTTCTTCTCCCCTCACCGCCCCTAGGTACAACTTAACCAACCACTTACAGCTTAGCGGGAAGAAAAGGAGAGGGGACTCGTCTCCAAAGAACTCTATTCGTAGACATAATTAGCGATGATTCTACACCTTACTAAATATAAAATGGGGTAAATTCATCACTCCCTATGGCAAACATCAGCGAGAGGGGGTGGAAATTATAAGAGAGTTGGGGGGGAATAAAAGAGATGAAGTTAACTCCACTGGGGTTACCAACCTGCTGTATGTATCTCTCATCTCCCGCTCCCTTTCACTTTTATTCAATTAAAATACAAATAGACACTCGAAATAGAAAGCACCTCGAGAGATGAGCCCACCTTTCATTTGCCGAGTCACCCTAACCACAACCATCCCGCACACAAACTAACAGCTCGGTTAAACACCATTTGGTTTTCTACCATTGCAATGTACGATACATATTGTAATTTACAGTATAACGAATTCTGTACGGTACAGTATTAAAAATTTAGTTAAATCGAAATCAACCTAAAATTTGCTCAATAACGTTGAAAGTGTTACCCGCGTTTTGTTTTACACAATGATCAGCACCAAAAAGTGAGTTTAAACGAAAATCACAAAAAACTTCGACAATATTATTACCGCTATTATTAAATCTTGAATTCTTTCAAAATACAGTACAGTAGCTATAAAAACCATGAACACCATCCCAAAAAAATACTTCACAATTTTAGCAATTTTTATAGACGGTACTGAATGTACAGTACAATACTTTCATAGAACTTGAAATATTTTCGTTAAACTGAAATTTCGTTACTTTTAAGTTTCTTCGAAAATAGTTTTTCTCTATTTTTCCAGCACTTGGATTCACCTTTGACCTCCGTTTGCATTGCCAACGTCTCCAAATCACGAGTTTTGTGGACTTGAAACTACGAGCGGACCTTGGTGACCGCGCTCTTATCGATTGGCGTTAATGATTATCGCCATGGAAACAAGAGATGCCCAGCGTGACCGTGTCAGCTCGTTAAATTTAATTTTATAAGCATTACGAGCCGCCAACAGACGATGATCCAATAATAATAATGCGCTCAATTAACTAGCATTCATCTAAAAGAAACGGATATTAATTCGGTTCAAGGTAAAAACTGAATTTCTCGAGAATGTGTTCCAGGCGGCTCGCACCGGTTTCCCGGACCGGAAGTGAGGGTTTGGGGGGAGGGGGGAAATTGCTACTTCGTCGTTCAAATTATTAACAAAGCTGATTAACATCCACGGTAATAAATTATAATATTACAGTAAATAAACTTGCATTTATGTATTTTTAATCCCCTTTTTTTCAATTTCGTCTTCAACTTTCGCAGAACAAACTACTGTATTTTTAAACATTTTTTTACCGTAATAATACAATCTATAGAACTTTCGGTAAATTTTGAACAAAAATTACCAAATACTTTTACAAGTACTGTATTTCGTTACCATTAACGATCTCGATTTATTTATAACTTGTTTAACTCAAGTCTTGTTTTCTGGCACTGTAGGGAGAATTTATAGTTGACGCCTGAGTTGTGATTTTTCGTTTAATTTGTTTGCGTTTATATTTATTACCATTGAATAGGCCTACATTTGTATTTCATTATTGTAAAAGTATAGCCCAAAGCCATGACAATGAACATCCCGCTAAGCTTGCTACAAAAAGTGGACTTAATTTAATCTCATTTGAGTAACTTTAATTTCGTTTAATAAAACCTCTTTAATAAAACTGATTCCGATTGTTGCTCAAGTTTAGGTTCTCAGGTGATATCGAAATATTACAGTAGAATCTACTAATAACTTAAAAATATCTGTGATCCACCAAAACTACGACTGGAAAAATATTATTACAGTATTAATATCCTATTGAAATATTTTTGTAATTACATTGTATGTCGTTTGACATTTGGGAAAACAGACTAAAGGTATCTACTCTACTGTGCAATTAAAAAACTTCAACCTATTATCAAAACTATTGTCAAAACAATAATATTGATCATTTTATAACAAGAGCCAAAATAATAAAGAAAACCAAAGCAACATTAAAAAAAATGAAAAGTTGAGAAAGTGAAAAACTTTTTTCGTCTTACTCAAAGTTTGAAGAAAAAAATTCGCCAGTAATATTATTAGAAACGTAAAAATTAAATAAGCGAACTGCAGTAATCAGTCGTGGCCGCTGGCAACCACCTGTTGTTTTTCCACCAAAACCTCAACCTACCTTGTATTTAAACATTGAATTCATCGTCATTTTCATAATTCTCTAATGTGTACCGGTGTTATAAAATTATGAATCAGGAAAAATAGTCTACTTTATTTTTAACGATGGAAACCGATAACAATAACGAAACTATCAAAAATCTATCCAAATTTATTTTCCAATGCGGTATTATAGTAAAATAAAGTACATCGTATATACAAAATGATCCAGAAATCAAAATAATTAAGTTACTCTTACAAAGTACAAGTGTTAACTGTAGTAAATATGTACCAGGATGAGTATTAAGCATAATTCCTATTCACTTACTACAGTTATCACTTGTACTGAAACATAAACATTCTCGGTCATTTTGTGTATAATACTCAAATAACACTATAATATTCGAGTTATTTGTTTTTAATTTTCTGACGAGATTCGAGATTTTCCTCGAGGTTAACCGACTCCTGGCTTACTGGCTCAGTTATTTACTTTAATACATAAACCAGCAATTCACTTCCGGTGATGATGATTCGGGAATTACGGATAACGGATTTGTCAAAATAAATTATAGAACAGCATAGTGCATACTACATGTATAAATACTATGCAGTACTGTACATGCAATAAAGTTATTTCGAGCGAATTTTCAATCGAACATATTTTATTAAAAAATAAAATACCGGTAACGTATAAACTGTCAAAATATCAACAAAAAAATGTTTACTATAATCAATTTTCTCGTTACTAAACTGCAGTCTATGATAAAAACCTCAACTAAACCTCTCAAAATAACGATTCCAACAACACGCTCATTAAAATATAAAAAAACAGTAAACCCGTTTAACTCACCAAAAATACTCATTTGACTCAGAAAAAAAAATTCATTTAACTGAAGAGAGAGAAAAAAATCTACATTTATATTTTTGTTATAATATTAAGTCGAAAGTGACTAAACTTATACCATGCTTTAGAATACTGTACAGTATTATATTACAGTGTACTGTATTGTATTGAGTAATAATAATTGTGAGCCCTAAATAAGATTTCTTGTTTATATTAGTAATGCACTGTATATGCACTCGTACATGAGCTCGCATTAGAGAAGAAAAAAACGAACTCAATGGGTGTTTTATTGTTGTTATAATTTGTGAATCGAGCATTCCATACTGTATTTATTTTTTTAATAAATTCCGATGACATGTACAAGTTGAAAGAAAATGAAAGTACGATTATTTATTTTTCTTTAAATGTCAAAAACCCAGTCGACTAATAACTTAATAAACGTTCTTTAAAGAAATGCTACAAATTACTCGGCTGTGTTTGTCGATATAAATTTAATACAATTATCGTCTAGAGTATCGCAAGCGCATTATCCTATAATTATACCCCTTTTATGACGAAAGATTGGTCACTTGAGTATTAATCCAAATTAATAAGCGCCTTATTTAGCTTCTTTTCAATTTTTTCATGTTATGAAATCGCATTAGTGTGTCATCAACGTTTTATTTTTTTTTTTTGCCAATAAAATGTGAATCGGTGTTTTTTAAAATTTCCATCTAGCACAAATTTTTTGTACAAAATCAAAAAGTTTTTTTAGAAAACTTGATATCCACACCACACTACAGGTATCCGAATTACCATTAATGATTGACTCATATTCCTGGTTTACATTATTTAAATTATTTACTGTATTCATTAAAACAAGACAACTTTAATTCATACAGAATTTTAAAACATAGATACCGTACTGTAATTTTAAAACAAATAATAATTTTGGAAAAATTTACTGAAAATTCATTATTTTTTTAATATGGGTAAGCTTAATGTCATTTTTTAATATAGTGCATTTAAAAATTTTTTTACATTTTTTGAAATATGTACAGTGTACCAGGAACCAAAAAAAAAAACTTTACGTTTTTAGTTTTACTAGGTTTTCTTGGAAATTACTTTCTCTTTATATTGATTAAAAAATAATCGGTAATATAATACATTTTCAAATTTTAAATACATTTAGTAATGTGTACAATAAAGCTAATAAAAAAAAATAATACTGTAAGTTACCGGTAATGCATTTTGCAATTAAGTGCAGTACAGTACATGTATTATACTCTTACAAGAACCGGCACTCGCAGTAAGTTGTTTTTAAAAAATACGTTGAATGAAATTATACGGCATAAATAACGAGAGGCAAAGATGACGAACAACATCAATCCCTTTAATAAAGGAATCGCTTAATATTATTAGCCGATAGTTATGAGCATGCGCGTGAAGGGTGGTCAACCGCGTTTTCTTCGCTCAATTTGAGTTAACGGCGCTCGTCGTATTATTTTCTATCATTTTTTTTTTTTTTTTTTTAGATTAATATCAATTTAACGAAAGAGACTAATTTCCAAATTGAAGCTGCGCATTTTATTTCGCGGAGAAGTTAACCGATAATGGAGCCCCACGAAGTCATTAGACTCGGACGAGGTCGGCAACACAGGTGCGGCGGCGGTCACGTCAACCTTTCCCCGGACACTTGTGGAACATTGCCAACGTCAACAGCGAACTCGAACCCAGAAAACAAAAAGCTAAAAACGGATAGACCATATTCAGCAACTCACAATAATTATTTGGCTCGTTTTTAACAAGTTCTACTGCGCAAGCCCGAAAAATCGCCTGTATTTTCCTTTACACTCATCTCAATAGAAACAACGTGGATTATTCATAAGTTTTAATAAACTGAAAAGTGTGAAAGCGAAGATTAAATAAAACTAGATTACCAAGTGACGTCTCATGCTAATGACCGTATAATTTCAAACTTTTTTTTGCAAAAATTTTCATCTTATTAACGAAAAAAACTTGGGGAGACTTTTTTTTTTTCCTCATTACTTTAACAGCTGACGCCAGTCAACGATTTCTCAACAACTTCGATTTTCATCTGTTCTTTTTGTATTGGTTAATTGGTTAAAAACTTTCAACACACAATGTCTGATGGCCTAGAAAACTAATGCCATTGCGGCAGCACTTACTAAAAAAAAAAATTCACCTTAGTTAATCAACGTTCGTAACAAAAATTAAGGAACGGTTCGAGATCGTTCGTTACACCGGAATGCAAGAAACAACGACCTTCCTCGTTCACTCAAACCCTTTCTTTCAGCCCCTCCCTTCTCACCCTCCTCCGAAAAAGAATTTGCCACCTCCAGCCGCCTGACCAATTATTATGCAAATGAAAGCCGATTACTTAATAAAACGCAATTTTATATCAAAATCAAATACATTGTACAGTAGTAAATTAAAAGTAAATGAGTTCTTTTTAAAAAAAAAAGTTTAAAATTAAGCTGAATCCCTGCAAAACTTAAATTCAAACATTAAATATTTATTTAATTGAATATTCTTGTAGAACACAACTGCACAATAGAAAAAGTATCTGAAACCGGCGCCTGTACTGTACAGAAAAATAATTTTGTCTTACGGAAAACTTCGTGTTAACCGACTCTTTATTTTAAATGCCTACAGTAAATAACTGGAGTAAGATATAATTCAAAAATAAATAAATCTAACCTAACCGCATTAAATATGGTTTCATATTATATTTATTTGTTCTTTTTTTAAAAAAAAAAAAAAAAAAAAAAGTTGGTTTTGAATATATTTTTAATTCATTTATCTAGTTTCGTTCGACATACTTCAGTCAACGTTTACCATTATAAACATTTTTTTATTACCACTTCTCACCGCTCTCAAGAGAGTAAAAAAATTCGATGGAAAAAATAAAATATTTTTTTTTAAGAAAGAAAAAAAAAAGAAATAAATCGCGAGCGAAATGTTCAGCTTGGACGGTTTTAGCTTAGTCGAGTTGAGCCTAGTTGAACATATAGGTCAAGGCCTGCGATAGCATTAATTCAAAGCCGATTCCGTCATCAACGCACTTGTACCCGCACACCGCGTTTACGTAATACTCAACGTCTCAACCCAAAAAGAGTTAAGTTTGTAACTTACAACACAAAAGACCGAGAAATAAAGTGTAAAGTGTGCCGCAACCATTTTAAGATCAGTACTGCTTAAGACGAAAACTTCTTTAGTCATGAACCGTTTAATAGGCTACGTTGTAGAAAAGTTTGGAGTTAAAAGAAAATAATACGGTAGCAAAAATTGAAATATCGTTTAAAGTACATTACAGTGTAGTGTAAAATTCAATTAAAAATCATTTCCCAATATTTTTTTAACTAAGTCGAAACGTTTAAAAAAATCTCCGAAACTCTGAAAGGTTTTACACAAAACGAAAAAAAAAAAGTTTTAAAAATTTATTTAAAATTTAAGAGAGGAAAAAAACCATTTTATTCGGTCAAATCTGAGTAACATTCTAGTTATAAGCCAAGAATTTTGTCTTAAGCGCTCTTGAAAGGGTAAACCACAGTCTCTCCTCTAGGTTCGCGCTTGAAATGAGTTCGACTTAATTGAACAGCTGGTTAAACTCCCTCACCTAAAAAATGCGAAGGTGAACGAGAGAGGTAATCTCGAAAACCACGTAAGAAGTACGGTGGGTGGTGAGATAATAACCACGCCCCCCAGCAAGATGGATTTTACCAGATGAATTGAAATGGAAGCCATTAACGTTCGTGTCCTCTCTCTCTCTCTCGCTCGCACTCTATCACGGTTCAAAAGGGTAAAAAGATGCCGTAATAACTATAATTTCATGCTTTTTAAAAATGCGCAATGCGTCTCCAACTAACTACAGCAACAAAAAAAGAACCGAATAAAAAAAATTAAATAAGTTGATGAGAATTATTATTAAACCAAGGTTAATAAAACACTAAACTCGGGCGAGTGAATTCAAAACGACCGCTTTTAAACGAGAAAAAGAAAACCTAAAAAAAATTAAACCTAGGGGGAAAAAAACCCAAAAGCGATTGTGCTAGTTCCAAAATAATGTACATTCCGAAAAAAAATTACGACTTCTAAAAATAACTAATTCGGTTTCGAAGCCGGTTTAACCCGCCTGCTAAATAAATCGGCGCAAAGAACATTTCTCGGATTGGAATTCCCCATTTTTATTATTACTTTCAACATAATAATTATTGTAGTACTGTACATGTACTCGTATAATAATGTTAAATGGTTCAAACCTCGCTCACAGTACAGTATACAGTATCTTAAATTACTAATAACTATAGTTTATACCCAAAAAGATGCTGTTAAAATGAGGTTTAAACCGTCTTTTTTTAAAAAAAAAAAAAAAAAAAAGTCGACATTGAGACAGATTTTAATAAATATTCAACAGCTGTACGGTAGAACTTATATAGCGACAAACATTATACTGTATTCACAGTGACTTAATAAAATGCTTATACGCGCCCTCAGCATCGAGTGCCTTCATTTCCATTACAAAATGGTTTACAAGACATGCTACCATGACACCAGGAAACTGAAGCTCTAATATCGCAAGACAAGCTAGTTTGCTCCAAAGGTAACAAAGGTTTCTATTAAACTAGTTCTAATGTTTTGTTTCTTTTTTTTTTGTTTTTTTTTAAATGACGTTTAGATTAATCTTGTTTGATTAAAACTCGAAAGAAACTTCTCATAATTAGAATTTTTATTCACGCAAACTAGCAAAAAAATGTCATAAAAATCATGTTTTTTTCTAATGATAAATTTTTTTTTTAATTCAGTCTCATAGAATTCGCGTAGAAAAGTTGGGTAAACTATTGCTTTATCCTAATTAGAGGAATAGGTGTGTAAATATTGATCGTGAGATGTGTTGGCGAACGCGTGAAACGCATGGTACCTTAAAGACACAGTTATTATGACAATAGGTTCGCCTCACGTGACATCTCATCCAGTGACAAGGACAATAACGAACCACCTGAAGCCCAAGGTCACTTCAATCTCTTTAAGCCAAATTACGAAATGCAAACATCGGCTTTTATTCGGCAAACTAAGCAGACGAACAAAATACAGACGTCACAACTGTTACAAACCAATAATAATAATAAAAAAAAAAAAATCATTTTTTTTATACTATTATGCGAAATCGCATATGCCATCGACTTTGGCACGAGTCATTTTTCACTTCAAAAATCAACCAAATTGACGGATGAAACGACTCATTTGCAATTTAACAAAACGTCTGCGTAATAAAATGCGAGCACATAATATTAATTTAATTAATTTTCGTAGTTTGAAACGACATTTTGAAGTCGAATGTGAAAATAAATCCTATCAATTTCAGCAATCAGCCAATTTACATTTTAAAAAATAAAAATAAGCCAAAATACCTGCTGTAAACTGTACTGTATTATGAATATAAATTTACGAAATTTAATAAATAAAATAATGGAAACTTCTCAATAATTGAGAAATTATTAGTAAACAATTAGGCCTACAATTAATAAAAAGACGATTAATCTTCACATAATTTCCGCTTACATTGTAAATGGTAGTTTTAATCTTATCTCAATATCGCTCTTTGCATGTGGCTACATGCATAATAGCATCCAAGATGAATGCCAAAATAATCCCAGAAAAGTTGACTTTCTCGCTCGATTTAACAACAGTCACACGCGTATTTTATAAAAAGAAGCATTCTAATTAGCTTTTCCTATTCTTGAAAATAAAAAGTGCTGAACCCTACAGAAAAGAAAAACCCTAAGAAAAATAAAAAAAAATTCGCTACGACAAATTTTTTTAAATCGTTAATAAAAGTGAAATATGGAGCGATTTATCTCGCGCAACAGGAAGTGCAAACGGAAGTCATTTCCGCCAAGGTATGTGGCACGAGGAGGCCACTTGTTGCCTCCCCCGTTCACCTTCTCCCGTTCAAGTGCATTGGACGTGTCGCTCGCTCATTTCAACGGTTAAACGCCCGACTTTATTTTCCGCAGATAATAATAACAATAAAAATGTTGGCCCTCTCTCAGTGCGCAGCCGCAACCGCTCTCGTCAATGTGTTTTGAATCTACAGGTAATACTGTAGTAGACATTTAAAAGACCCCACTTCTTGATAACTTGAAGTAGGGAGGGGCCTATAAAAATGTCAGGAAGCCATTTAAAAATAAAATATTTGTGTTTATTCAAAGTAAGTCCGACTAGTGATGTGGGTAAAAAAAATAATAAGAGGCAAAAAAATGTTGTGTAAATTACTGTATAACGAAATTATTTTGAGGTCCCCACCTCGAATTTTACAAATTTCATGGCAACAAGTCCCACTCTAAAGAACTAAGAAAAAGTTTTCGATTTTGCGGTCATGAATCTTATCTTTAAGTTTAAACACAGACAACACCAAACGCTTCAGATTACGTTTCACTTCCGGTACTGATTCTCGCTTCATGAACAAAAATCGAAAACGGAAACAGTTTTATCGGTCATTTATCAAACTACTCTTAAACTTTTAGATAAGTTGTTACATGTAGCATTTCATTTTAACGAAATGTCTACAACATGTTAGAATACGAGCTGAAACTGAGTATGAGCCGTATAAGCCGTGCATAGCAAGACAGAATAATAACAATTTTTCTGCCAAATTTGTTTTCTAAATCGCGTGTAACGTTTAAGCATAAACCGCGTATGACGAGACTAGGTCACTATACACAAAATTCTCCACTAAATAAGCAATTTTTTTTTTAAATAGTTTAGTTTGCTTTATAGGGCGATTAAAAATATCAATCAAGCGCAAAACGAAAAGTGAATAGGTAAGGGGGGGGGGACAATACAATTTTAAATAAATCAAATTCTGTGCAAGTGTATTTATAAAATATACGCTCGCGCACAATCCCCAATAATATTTTCTGAAGAACGTTGAGCGCATGTGCAAGTCGTTTATCGGCGCTGTTGGTTTGGCATCGCAGTTGTGTTTTCCCCGCGTCTGTTTACTTTCTCTGTCGACAGTCGGCGAACTTTTCCGAATCCAGCAAACAACATGCGAAACGAATTCGTGACTACATCTATTACCGAATACTGTATAATTATAATATGACTGTACATGTATATTCAAACAAAACAAACCGCGACAATTAAACAAATATAAGTCAATTCCACGCCCGCATTCATCGCCTAGCATTACATGTACTCTACTCTTAACTACCGTATTACCTTTAAAAATAAAAAAAAATTATATTTAAAGAAGAAAAAAAATTAATAATTTTAAATTTCTTATTAAAAGTTTAAAAAAAAAAAAATTGAGCGCGATTGAAATCTCGATATAACGAACTCGGCTTATATAATTTTAATTTCCACCAGAAGACGCAAATCAATCATTTTAAAAGACGGTTTATTCTGATCTCAAATGTAGTATACAGGATGGGCCTACTATGACAATAAATCTATAGCGCGGCTATCAAAAAAGAAAAAAAAATCTCATTATTTATTTTAAATGATTTGCTCATGTTCACGTCTTATTTTGAACATTTAAATGTTGATTTCATTCTAAAAAGAGGTTTAAGCTCCATTTTGTTTGTAAAACAATCTTACAGCCACCAAACCTCACAAGAAAAGAAGATTTTTCAGCAATTTATTAATGTACATGTACATGTATTGTACTTTTTAACTACAAATATCTTCCTTTTATAAACTTTTATTTTTAAAAAAAATTTTACTCGTTTCCATGGTGACAAAATATATTCAATTTCCCTGATAAAATCTTTTCGAATCTCGAACCTTTTCCTATAATGTCCTCAAATTTCAAAGAAATAAAAGAAAAAAATCAATAACATAAATGATGAGACCGGAAGTTAATAGTGCAGCCCTTAAGATGTATTTCCATTAGCTCCATTTGTGGTTCGAAGATTTGTTTCATACTTTATAAAAAAAAAACCATACGCACAAGAAATAAAAAACACTTTTAAACAAAATGGCGTTTCAAAGTTGGATCACAATCACGTCCTATTGTGAGTTTGATCATATTTATGATGGTATTTTAAACTCAAAATTTCTTTCAACAAATAAGTTTTTTATTTGATCTCACCAAATAAATTTGATAATTAAAAAAGTTTTTATCTTTCTGTATTTAAAGAAAAATAGAATGAATGTCAATTCAATAGTGCTATTAATACTAGTGCATGTACCTCAAAACTTTTTACCAAAAAAAAAAATGCCTGTTTCAAATAATATAAATTTCCTAAATAAACTTAAATCTGCTTTAACCGATTTCGTATTACTGTACATGTATGCAGCACAATTACATTAAAATAATTAAATTAAAAACATTTAGTTTTATTAAAGCCAATTTGCATAAGTTATGACAAGGCTATCAGCAACCGAATAAAAAATGTAATTTTAATTAGCAATTATACATATTTTTTTTTCATAAACCGAAATATAATTTACGGTATAAATTAAGTTTCGTGCTAACCATTGCAATAACAAGAACATATTCCGGGGATAGCAACAACAACAACAACAAAAAAAACTAGCGAACACACCGACTTTCAAACCGGTTTTAGAGCCAATTTTTCAAGTCTTCTTCATTGGTCCAAAATATAAAATTTATATTTACTTATTTCAGTTACTGTATGGTACTTGTATTTCAGCAATTTTTAAACGTGTATTTCATTTTTTTTTTAAAACCTTGTTTTATCTTTAATTTCTAAAATTTTATTCAATTTTTCAATTATCAATTTTTATATGAATATTTTGAAAATATGAGACTATTTTGAAAATAAGTTTCTCAAATTTACGGTTTTTTCAACATTTTAAAAACATTTTTTTTTTCCAGCAAAATTTAAATCATATATTGATCTTTTCAGACATCTACGAATCTTTACCGTATTAATTACTGTATCATAAAAGCAAAATTTTATATTAAAAAAACTAACAGTGAAATTCAACACCGAGGTATTTTTTAACTTGCAGTAAACCAAAATCTAAAAACGCTTTCGTTTTCAACCTAATATTATTTTAAAAAAGATGGGATGTTTCCATGAGACTAAATTGGAGCACAGAAAAAAAGTAGACTTTTTTTGATAGAAAAGTATTTACAGTACAGTATGTTCAAAAAAGATAAACACTGAAACGGAAGATTTTGTTTTGGTTATTATTTTTCCTGTCACTCCCCCCTAGTTCATTCTTCTGAACAATCGTTTCGTGACCTTCTCAACTTTCACCTTTCCCCACCACATTTTCATTTTTCGCGCCATATCGCTTTATATAAAACCGACCTTGAGAGTACCGAGACGCTCAACCCAAACAAGGACAACGTGTATTATTCAACCTGGTTCAGACCAGAATAATTGTTGCGCAACGCTACAAAAACTGAGATTCTTCTCTCGCTCTCTTTCAACAAGAACAGAGCCAAGCGCAAAAACAATAATAATAATTAAAAAAAAGTAACAAAAACAAAGCGGCCATTTTACTTGTTTATATCGATCGACAGCCAATTTCAATAGTTATATCCTTAATAGAAAAATACACTCGTTAAAGTTTCTCAAACCCTCACCGGTACTTCGGAACAAATCAAGCGCTGTTCTTAATCGAAACTGCTGGTGACGCAATTTCTAACTTTCGCGCCAAAAATGGTCATAATCTTAAACCACTCGACTTAATTCTTTACAAATTCGAATGTAATAAATTGGAAAGAGTAGGCTCATAATATTAGCACATAGTTTGTTTTGTTTTTTTAACTTAACGGCTATTTTAAATTTCGCTGAAACCCAGTTAACTAGTTACACGGTACTTCATTTAATTCTCGTTTTGCGCTGATTTTAGTTTTGTTAAACCTGGATTTGAAACCATCTGTGTTGCTACTTTCATAACAAAATAAATTTTGCTTTAAAAAACGATTTGAAGGTGCGCACAACTTTATAAAGCTCGTTACCACTTTTTCCCACAAAAAAAATCTATGTTACGTTTTCGTATACCGGTACCTTATTTTAAAAACTCATAAAGCTCGCTAAATCTTGATTAAGAAATCCGGTTACAGCAAAATATGCCCCTTTAAATGTTTCCAATCTACCAAAGAAAATCTCATGACATTTGCAATGATATTAATTAGCCCTCCGGGCAACGCAATCATTTCCAATCCGTCTTATCATCTTAATATTGTACAATTGCGCCTTTATTTTCATAACAGATCAATACTTTTATATTATTAGTATTTATTTACGCGCGACTTCCAGAAATAAATCACACTAACACGTTTTTCTCCCCAGTTGAAAATTAGAGGAACGCGTGTGGTTATTTTGATGACGAACCTGGCGAGTTGATTCGGGAAGGCTCGTAAAATTTGTCTCGGTGCCAAAATAATAAAAACAAAACCGAAAAGAGATAAGGCGGAGGGAGAAGAATAAAAAATACAGTACATGTACTGTTAAAATGCGTTGCTTGTAGTCTCGTGCTAGTGTTAATATTAATCCGATGTGATTAAGCTTTCACTCCACATGATAGATGAGGAGTCATTTTATCTCATGTTCCATTCGCTTCGTCTCAACTCGCTGATAAACTGTCACGAGCCTCAAGTGTTACCAAGTACTGCCTACTCTATCTTGTTCGATTATCATTGCCGGTCACTTCTTATCGAAACATTCAAGTTTTAAAAAAAACGCGACCACAATAATTTTTAAAGTTAACCATCCGTCACGGTCTCATTTTTGTATTCCTAACATAGAATAACACAGGCCTACTGTATTTTTATAAATTTTGATTCTGAATTAAAAAAGTTCAAATTTAAAAAAAATATATATCAGCACGCTCAGCGCAGCGATTTGTTTAGCAAAAATGGGGGGTTCGAAAAATAATGCGAACCAAAACAACTTTTTTTTTTAACGAAAATTAAATTTTGAAAACTGTTTCAGCTTTCAAGCCTTGTTAGTAATGCGCCAAACATGATCGGAAGTGAATTATTCATTTTAGAATTAACTTTTGTAGAAGTTTGGATGATGCTTATTGTTTGTTTTAGTACTCCATGAATTATTCTGGCCCACATAGAATCAACAACAAAATTACTTGTCAGTTGAGCTAATACGAACTAGTAAGAGTTTTAAACAACTACTAATTAAAAATTGAATAATTACTTAATTACGATAATAAATTCCACGTATAGGTTTTTATGTAAGATCACAAATTTTGGTGACTTCATAGTACATGTACCTTGTAGCGTTCGTACGCTGAATTCATATAGAGTACCAATTAGCTATAAAAACAATATTTTACACGCATGCGAATTTTCAATATCTCTGCAAAAAATTTGAGACGAAATAATCAACAACACCTAGATAGCCTTCGATAAAACGAAAAAAAAAAAATTATAAATATTCTTTCTAAAAAAAGTATTTTTGGACTTGAACCACGGACCATGGAGCGCTAATCCATTTCTGAGTGACGGCATTTTATACTGTACCAATGGAAAGCTAAGCGTCAAAACGGATCAACCGCAAGCATTCCAAGACATGTATTGAATATATTCAGATGGTCGAAAGTTCGAAACTTTCTGAAATAATTTCGTTAAAATTACATTGTGCTCGTTATAAAATGATAATAAAAAAATATTTTAAACCATAAGACTTATAAAAACCATTGTTACAAAACTCTTTAACTATTTAACATAAAACTAATCGACAAAAAAAACAGTCGACAAATCTGATTAAACCTTATCAACTTTTATCAATTCAACAACTTTTTTTTTTAACCGATTTATCTCTTCTCAACTACATGCAGTATTTAAATTGGCAATCGGAAGAACATAAATCTGAACTTAAAGGTCGCACATACAACGGACAACATTTTTTTAAAGTACACAAATTCGGTGTCATAAAGTCAAATAAAAAAAGAAATAGTACCGCATCTTTCTAACTTCATCGAGTGTTAAATTAAAATTCCATCCGATAGTGAATTTGACTTTGCGCTGCTGCTTGCTAATCAAATCGGTGTGCATTACGCATGTGCGTGCAAAATGGCACGAATGAAGCTGATTAAACGCGACGTTAGGTTAGAAAAGCAATAAAAATCAAGATCAAGTTAAACACAAGGAGGTAGAGAGAGTAATAAAGCGAGAGAAAAAAAAAAATGTTCTAACAACTAATTCAACACTTCTTCGTTGTAACTAATCAAAAGCTCAGCGTCACAAAAAAAAAAATTAAAACACTTTTGAGTGAACGGGAAAGCACGTCGTTTACGTCATTTCAACTGCGTAATTTCAAGGCTCAATCACGATCTGGTTTACAAGCTCATTATTTCATCTTTCTCTTCCTAACATTTCGCCAGTAGTTTTCTTAATTCAGAATAAACGACACATATTTGATTTACCGGTAGTTATTATTAATTGTCACCATTATGCGAAATTGAATACATAAAAAAAATTAAAGTTTTGGTCTCTAAGAAACAAAATTAATTGTAAACTAACTAAATGAGATTTCTCTACGTAGATTTAGCAAAAACTATTTCTGGAACAAGATCAAAACTGGAAATAAATATTTTTAAAATGCGCAGACCCATTTCTTCTTTACACAACATTTGATTTTTATGACTTAACTTTTTGATAGCTGCAACATAATTATGTTAGTTACATTCTATTATTTAATAAAATGAGATGAACCAAGTTTCTCAATCGTAATTTTAGCGACAAAAAATTGTTGAGTAAAACTTCTTTCCAACCCTCTCTTCCCACTTCCCCAACTTAAACCAAAAATTACATACGGTACGGTATTAATAAGAAAAATTAAAATTAAAAAAAAAAAATTATTATTTTGAAAAAATCAATAATTTAAACGTGAGTTTTGCATTTAATTCTTCAAAATAAAATTTACTGGTACTGTTTGATTCTCCTCTAAGGATCAATTGAGTGTGTGGGATGAGAAAAACTTTCACACAGCTCGCATCTCTCATAATTATTTTATTCACTTTGTTTTAGAAATTCAGTCATTTTCATTTCGTTGTTTCTGTATTTGTTAGCAGAGTTTGGTTTTTCCAGATCGACTTAGCTCAGGTGTATTGGGACAGCCTGGAATACTAAAAGCCCTACCGGTACCTAGTTTTAACCAATGCTTATTTAAAAAATAAGAAATAAAAATCGATAGAAAAAAGCGACAAAAACCCTTACTCGGTAAAAAAATTTAATGCTAACAAGTTCATGAAATAATCTAAAATTTTTGTCAAATTAACCTTGGTGTTCTAAAAAGGGGGGAAAATCGAAATTGGTAGAAAAATTTCGTTATTTGATACTTTTTCTCACAGAGAAAATCAAAATAATTATTTTGTTAAATGGCATCCAATACAAATAAAAAATCGACTTCGAAACAAGTTTTCGAACGAAATTTTTAAAAGATCTCATTACGTTCTCAGTTCGTTAGAAAGATACTTCACAGTACGTATAGTTGTGACTTCATAGCTGGAAGCTATAAATAAAAAAGAAATAACGACCTATTCTATTCAAACATATTTGCTGCATTTATTATTTTTATACACCCAAACTATAAAATCCTTTTTTTTTCATCAAAAAAAAAAAAAATGCCACGTTTTTCGCTGCAAATCACATTTTATTGTAACATTGGCTCACGCCTTGCATCTGTTACGAGTGCATTTGAAAGCATCGGAAGTAAAAACAGGTTGTCAATAACAGGTTCAACACCACTCAAAACTTTTTCAAAAATAATAATAAAAAAAAAAATGCTTAGCAAATTGCTTTCTTGCAATTAAACTATATTCTATATTAAGATAGATTATTAGTTTAAAAAAAACCCTCAATTAAATTTTTTTGAAAATAAACAATGAGTTTTAAAATACATAAACAAGTATTTGGCTAAAACTTAATTCGACGACGAAATTAGCTAGGAGCGAGTTATCTCTAAAAATTAATTAAATACATATGAAACACATGAAATCAAAATCGTGATTAAAAAAGTGGTTAATTACCTTCCAACCAGCTGAGCTATTGGAATCTCCTTTATCTTTAAAATAGGGCACATTTTGCACCATCCAATCGTAAATTTGGGACAGAGTGAGTCGCTTATCGCTCGAACTTTGGATGGCCTGAGTGATGAGATCAGCGTACGACATGTTCCCCCACGCGTTCCGCCGACTCGAGTTCTTTTTCGGCAAAGGACCCACTCCGGGCAATAGACCTCCGAGTCCGTCGTGCCCTTTGCCCCCATCGCCGCTTCCTCCACCTCCGCCCACCTCATCCTTGTCCACGTAGTTCTCGGGTCTGGGCAGAGGCCATGTGTTCGAGCGCACTCGTTGAAGCGGCTCGAACGACGGGTCAATATCAACCACATCCATCATGCGCAACAAATCCTACACGCAGGCCGGCGAACAAATAACAAAAATAAAAACACTTGCACACTGCGAAAAAAAAAATCAAACTGTTATTTGAAAGCAAAAATCAATTCAAAATACATGTGGCGAGCAAATTTCTGCCTTAACTGCGCGGCATGTTCGTCGTAGATTACCATAGTACACCGATCAAACTTAGGCGAGATACGGCAGAAGCCATCTTTTCTAACTGTCACAAATCAAGATAGTTTACGATAAGAAAATAATTAGTAGAGAAATTATTCTTCTAACGACCATTTTTTTTTTTCGACCCGGGAGAAGAAGTGCGTTCGTACCGTCATGTCGTCACCAAATGTCGTCTACTGCTGATCCGCTCATCATGATCCGTTCATCATAATCCGCTCTACTCTCTAGTAACTATTACGACGCATTTCGCGTCCCACACCGATGATCTGAGTTTATTCACAAATCTCGGAGATAAAATACAGATTTATGATGCACAAACGTTGATAAACTCGTACAACTCTTAAATGTCGACTTTTACGTAAGATTATTTAAGTGGTAGTAAAATGGCACGCAAATGCGAATCCAATATACTGGCGGCTTCGAAGAACCTCTTGCTCGAAACTTTAACTGCGTACAGCGCGCTTCCTTTACACAACTCCAACTGGAGCAACGCGGTTAAAAATTCTTAGCACCGCCTCTCCTGGCACACATTTGCTACGTAGCGGCTTAAAGATTTAAAAATAGCTCAGTTAGTTTCAATAGATTTGAATCGCGAACGCTCTCCGCTAGCTGTAAAGAGCGTGTCGGAATACCAACAAATGACCGTGAGTGACGTCAAGGACACTTTGGCGCGGAACACGTGATAGAAACACGTGGTGCGTGACGTCGAGTTTATTCGGCTTTGTGAATTCACACTACTTTACATGTACAAGTACATGCATATAGTGTAGATTGGAAACGCGAACTTTCTTTTGAGTTCAAAAATTCGAACACGCTTAAATTTTTTAACAAAAGTTTCCTAAAAGTTATTTTTATATTATTACTGTATTTGAAGTAGCAATTTGATATTAATTTTTTTTCTTACCGGTATTAATTTTATTGCATAAAAATATTATTAATTATATTTTAAAAAAATTTCAATTACGGTACTGTAATTTATGTTTTTCTGTCAGAAAAAATCTGCAGTGTCTCTGAAGCATGAAATCAACTATTTGATAAAAGATTTCAAATGTGCAGATGAAAGTGATTCGCATGCAATTGCCTAGGAAACGATTATAATCTGCTTTTGATTCAAAAACGCGACTTGACATTTCTCATCGTTCTTTCAACAAGAACTTCACATATGAGATCGATTATTTGAAAGAAGAAAAAAAAAGAGAATCGTGTCTTTTTCGCTGATTAATATTTTGCTAGGATACAATATACTCGCTCATGCAGCTTATTCATCACTCAAACTTTTATAAAACCATGAATTGAAGTAAGATTCCAAGGCAACCTCAAATCAAGTTACCATTTCCACTGAAATGCAAGGTAGGCTAATCAATAATTAATGTAGGCTAATGTAGTTCAATAAAAAGTAAGACAATTTACATTATTTCAAAATATCTCCAATGTGGCAATGCCTGATAATTAGCCTATAATTATATCCTACAAATTTTCCGATATTGAATCAACAATATGAATCCTACAAACAGTTTCATAAATTTCAATGGATGGAAAGATTTAAGTTTTTCAACAATCACCTGCCAAAATTTAAATTTATACAAACAATTGTAATATATCGTTTGTTTTTGAACAAAAAATAAAAACGATTTCAATGTGGCTCAATCAAATGTAATCAAATTTTAACTAAACTTACCAATTTTTAATTTTATGAAGAAATGTTAAAACTAAAACTACGGTATAATATTATTCAAAATTAACATAATTATGCACATATCGTAGGCCTAATTACTTTTTATTATTTTAATGACGGTTGGTTTTATTTTTTGCTCAAACAACAATTTTGTTTCTTGAAATTTAGGCTCATATTTTTTTAATCAAACTTACATGTATTTTAATTACAGTATGATAATGAAGATTAGATTCGTTTTGGTGGTTCAATTCTCCAAATATAGTAAAAATTTTAGTACCGATACTATTAATAATTATCAGACACTATAGATATATAAAATAAATTGTGGCTTATTTTTTATTGAATCACCGTGTAGTTTAATTTTTTATTTTAGAAAGTTAGTTTTTTTTTATTTAATTTATTTTTCGTAAATAGGTAATAAATTTATGTAAAACTACAGTAGATGCGTAGTAAATACTGTAATGTGTCAAAGATAAAAATAAATTTTTTAAAGATCCAGAATGATGATGAAGGAAAATAATTATACATGTACTGTACTGTACTGTAATACTGTAATAAAAAATCAAAATATCAAAAGAGGTATTATTTTTGATAGTTGCCACTAGACGGTGCCACTGAACTCAAAAGAAAAAGTTTAAAACAATTTAATAATCATTTATAATTTCATTTAATGTTGTTTAGTTAAAAAAATAAATTTTAATTATATTTTTTAAAACAAAATAATGTTTTTATTTTGAACAAAGTTTTTAATTTTGTAATTTTGCGTTTTTTTTTTAAATAATAATTATTATTATCCAAACAAATCGATCTTGTTAATCGATACTATCGCAAAATATTAACTTGTGGCATTTAAAGATGGCTGATTGGGAAGAAGTGAAACGTTTGGCAGCTGATTTTCAGCGAGCTCAACTCAGCAGTTCCGTGCAAAAGTAATAATAAATAAACTAATCTTGTACATTATTAAATTCTTTATTATTTTGCTATTACTATACTTGTATAACTGCTAAATTATTAAGTTCAAAACTTGACATATTGTGTATCCTTACTTTATGTCAATTTTTCGAATAGGTTATCGGAAAGGAATTGTATTGAAATCATCAACAAATTAATTAAAGAGAAGTTACTCGATGTTTTCTATACAACCGATGGAAAGGAATACATCACTCCTGATCAGCTGCTACGAGAAATTAAAGATGAATTATACGTGGAAGGAGGTTTAATAAACCCTTGACTTTGGTTTTGGTCTAAATTAAAGTTTTAATTCATTTATAAAAATTGTTTAAGGACGTATTCATTTGGCTGAACTATCCAAGACTTTGGACGTGGATTACAGCCACATCGAAGCGAAAGCAACGGAACTTGTTAAAAGCGAAAAAAATATTTCTTTAATTCTTGGTCAACTTGTCGATAGGTAGAAATACGAGTAGTTTTTGCTAAATTAATGCTTTATTAACTGCATTGAATTTTATTAAGAACTTACATAAATCGAATTTTTGAAGAAATAAATGACAAGTTACAGCAAAATGGACAAATTTGTGTGGCAGATCTTACTAAACAATATGATTTGCCACCGGATTTTTTGCAGCAGGTATAACAAATTTAACTTTTTTGTATTCTCTCATTGGTTTGACGAGCTAATAGTATTTATAAAATGCATAGATGTTGCGTGAAAGATTAGGAACAATCGTGAAAGGGCAATTAGATCCGGAGGACTCAAAGATAGTTTTTACCCAGGCTTTTATCGACAGACACAAATGTCATATCAGGGGAGCCCTGACAGCTACAACTAAACCGACGCATGTTCATGTAGTAATAAATCGTTATGGACTCCAACCGAGAATATTTTTCAGTAATAAAATAACATTATAGTTTTGGTCTAAAAATTTTAAATTGATTAATTGGGCTACTCATATAATATAATTTACTTGCAGATGTTTTCGAAGAAATTTTGTTAAACGGTGAATTAAATGGCATTTTATCAGGCGGGAAAAATGAAAAGTCGGGAGTTTTTATTCCAGATATTTATGCTAAGGCGCAAAACGAGTGGGTCGATAATTTTTATAAACAGAATAATTATTTAGGCAAGTTTTTGTGCTGAAGTTATATAATAATATTTTAAAATATTTCCATTTGTCGTATTTGCTTATAGGTTACGATGTTATGAATAAATTAGGAATTGGAGATCCAGGAAATTTTATTCGGAAAAAGTATAAAAATGAATCCATCGTATTTCTAGAAAGTTGCGCTATTGGACAAGCAATTCTCGAGCAAGTTGAATCTGGAATTGAAACGGCAGTTGCAAGTAATTCTTGGGTCGATGTCACAGTAAGTTAATGAATTATAAAAACACCATAAATATTTATAATACATTTTTTAAAATTTTACTTTAGACTCTATGCCCTTCATTTTTGAGTGAAGAAGATGTTGAACAAGTTGTGCAAACAATTTGGAAGCAATCAAAAACCTTGAACGAAACGGCAACTATTTATTGCGAAACTATAGTTGCCAGCAATTTAATATTGCAAACTTTAGCTCAACCTTTCCAAGAGCTGATGATTGAAAAGGCAGAACAGGTTTTGTTTCAATTTACCATTAATTTTAAAATTAACAATAAATTAATTTGAATTTTCTTAGGCTCGAACTAAAGGAAGTTTTTCGACGGATGTTTCTAGCGATGGTAAATCTAAAGGAACGGGCGATTTGAAAAAAGAATCGCGCAAGGAAGAACGACGGAAAAAAGCTAGCAGCGGAAAAGCTGGCAGCGGAACTCAAGGAAGAGAAACCAAGACCAAATCCACCAAAAAGAAATACATGAAAGGAAGAGACAGCAGTGGAGAGTCGGATGACGATTCGGGAAAAACAAATGCTAATAAAGCCGGTGAAATTCCGTTTATGACAGTTTCGGAAATTGAGAAAGTTTTGGTCAAGCAAGAAATTTTGGAAGAGTGTCCGAAAGAATTTTCAAAAGCGTTATCCAATTTGCTTTACGGGTAATGCTAAATTTTAAAATTTAAAAAAATTTGATGAAACAAATTTGTTTGAATTGCAGACCTTTGAGACAAAAATACCAGGAAATAGCACGATCAATATTTATGGGAAGTTTAGCTTCCAATTCTGGCAGTCGAAAATCGCACAGCGAAGTTCAAGAAAAAATAAACGGACTTATGGGCAATGTTTACATGTTTGTTAAAGGAATCGAAATATTTACAGGCATACCTTAATTAATAATTTTTAAAAAATAAATAGAAAACAAAAAGTTTAATTTTTTTTAGATGAAAATTTGAAGCAAGATCTTCGTAAATATCTTTTGAAAACGGTATGCGCGAACGTAGTAAACAATGCGGTGAGTTACATAGCTCAAGAAAATATGCTGTCGGCGGATGCAACTGGAAATCTGACACCAGAAGTAAACTAACGCTAAAATTTGTATTTAAATTTATTCATGTAGTAATTTTATTTCAGCAAAGAAATAAGCTAATTGGAAAACTTCCAACGGAAGTTCGTGATACATTTAATAATTTAAATACAAGTCTTAATGGAAAAGTATGTAACACTGATAGATAAAAAATATATACTATTATAAATAACTGATCTATTTTTTTTATTCAGACTGTGGATGAATTTTTAGGAGCTTTAGACGCGACGTTAGCACCAGATGTATGTGACATGGTGATCAAAAAATTAGATAAAAAAAAGGAAAAGTTAGTATTTATTTAAAAAAAAAAACAATTTGTAAATTTAAACAATTTATTTTTTAATAGATTAAGCGCTTCTAATCAATACCAATCACTTCTCCAGCAGTTGTCAGAGTCGAATGAACCGGCTCTAGTTCTCCACCTAACCATCTTAATTTTATTTTATAAAGCCACGAATTTATGGATTAACGCGTCGGGGAAGTTCGTGCCCCAAATATTAGAATTTTTACATCTACAAGGTCACTTAGAGCAAGATATTTATCAATTACTACATTCCTATCAAGGTATATCCTCGGATTATTTAATTTTAAAATAAAATTCTCAAAAATGTTTCAATTTTTTAATAGGATTAATAGTTAAACAAATGACGTCTTCCAAAAATAATTCGGACAACGCAGAAGTTAATGATGAATTGAATAACACTATGTGTAAGATAAAAGAAATTGCAGTATCTTTTAAAAATAAAAAGTAAAAGTAATTCTAATAACGAGATTATTTAAAATAAAAAAAGTCCTTATTAAAAAATATTGTGTTGTTTTTTTAAGAAAAAAAAAAAATAGCTTAAATAAAATTACAATTGTATATTAAATAGGTTCCATTAATTTTTTTAAATTTATTCATTAAAATTGAAGGGATGCGATTTCGGATCCCTACAAAACCTTGGATTTGAATCGTGGTTACTTCCCCGTAGATAAAGCGCATGCGCAAAAGGGTTGACTGCAGCGTGCAGAATTTTTGTATTGTGAACAGCTGAAATTGAAAGCAGTGGGACTGTGGTAAGTCATTTAAATATCAATCCAGGATCAATTAAATGCGAAGCAAGAGATTATCAAAAGTACTTAGATTTAAACAAGATATTCTTTGTTATATGGCAATTGAATTATCCTAATTTTGTATTGTGGCGCATGCAAGTATTAAAAGCAGGCAGATAATGAAGTTCGTGCAAGATGATCATTTCCGCATTGTGTTCATGACCTCCGCAATAGCGTCTTCCTCATTAACAA
Organism: Polydesmus complanatus; assembly: GCA_034692225.1. NCBI lineage: Eukaryota > Metazoa > Arthropoda > Diplopoda > Polydesmida > Polydesmidae > Polydesmus > Polydesmus complanatus. Next base: position 28,538 of record JAQGAZ010000151.1, read on the forward strand.
GATTGATTAAATATTTACTGTACATCTTCACTTCAATCATTTATTTTATCCAAGCCTTTTTACCTTCTTTTAAAATATTCACTTTTATTATATTTTGCTGCAATCTAAGCGTAAATTTATATTTTCGTTATAACGTAAACGAGCTCGTACTAGCTTATAATGTAAAATGTATTATTTTATTTATAATCCACTTCACCATTTTCCCCCCTTTATTAATTTTAATTTTCTATGAATAATTATTTTGCGCATTGTTTTAAATGAAATGGAAAGCGCGTGTTTTTGTGACCTTGACCTCGTTAAATATGGGTCAGCAAGTAAATCTAGATCAAGTAGCCAAATACTGTAGCGGTTCAAATTTCAAATAACGGGATTATTATTATATTATTTTATAATTATATTAAAACTATTGGAATGCGCGAAATTTAGTTTTAAATTTATCGAAATTAATTTTAATTTTGCACACAAATTCAATCAGGAATTTATTTAATAATTAAAATAGAATTATTTCTGGGTATATTTTATTTCATTTCTCAAGATTTAAACAAAACTTTATAACATTATTTTAGATTTTGCTTATTAAAAAATAAAATAATGATGAAATTTGAAACTGTAAAATTATATCATCATAAAAAAATAAATTATAAAAAATCATTTTAAAAAAGTTTAAAAGTTGACACTTTTTGAAAAATTATCTGGAAAAATTATTTAGAAACCATGTAGCCCAGTGCATGGTCGAGTAATCCTATTTTAAATATCTTAGCAAATTATTGGATTTTTTATTATTTTTTTTTTATTCAAACCATCAACTTTCTATTAATTGATTTGATTTTTTTGAAAAATTAATATTTTTTTGTTACTGCTATTATGTAGTTAAAATTAAATTTTTCTTCGAAATTATTACGTCTGGTTAAAACAATATTAAACGGAATGCATTCAAATTCATTTTTGGACTCGAATTAGAATGGCAAGGGTCCAATTGCAAAAATAAATAGCAAAGCAGATGCACGCACGCATACTAGTTCAGTTTTACTTGTTAAAGTTTCACCAGGAGTTCATGACGAGAGCCAAGTCAAGTATTTCTATTCCACTAGATTCTATTTCACACCTATTTCCTATTCTCTTTCTTTAACCAAAAAGAAAGAAAAATATTTACCCAACCGAATTACACCTTTCCGCATGTTATCATAATTGATACAACAAAAGTTGAAATTTAATTCCTAAAACAAATGGGGAAATTTTTTTCTCCTTTTTTGATGGCGTCAAATAACACGATATCTATCGCATAGGAATATTATTGTCGCGTTTTAACACAAAATAGTTTATAATCGATATATTAACTATGTTTTGTTTTAAATTGATAGTCGACAGGTTTAAACAGAGACAATAACACTGGCTGGCCAACAGCTGCACAAATTCTTCGTGGCAAACACAATTCAACAACAATGGCAGCACACACTTCGATGCTGGATTTTCATGTGGATTCCTCCTTAATAGCAACTCAAAGTACGATCGTTCAAGACTTATTATTGCCTGCCTGATCAATTAACGTTTAAAGTTAATTTTAGATATTAGGAACGATTTTATGCAAAATTTAATTGCCACTTTGGGAGAACAAGGATTTAAGGCATGTCACAAATCGGACCAGTCTGAGAATGGTTTCACCATTTTCTTTGATGGTCCACATGAAATGTAAATTTTTTATTTTTTCAAATATAAAACTCATTATATTAATGGTTTAATAATAATTATTTTTAATTCGCAGAGTTTTAGTGCTTCGATGCTATTCCAATTGCTTAATGACGATTACAATCGAAGAATTTGTGAAGTCGAATAAGACGATGCTTTTTTCTTCAGAGGTAATTTGTTTTAGGATAAGGAAATTATTATGAGTGGAGCTCCGATTTACCAATTCCGTACTACAATTAAAACTAATTACTCCATCAAAATTGTTAAAGATGCTGCTTATTATGAAAATTATGTGACTGAAGGGAGAAAAAAACCTTAAGGGGCATTTTCGGTGCTAGTAAAACCGGAAGTGCTGCCTTTATAGTGTTATCGAAATTATTATCATATGCGTAGAAATGCAATAATTATCAAAATAATATTATTATTGCTTGCATTGTTGACAGTAATTGAAAAATCAATCTCAATAGCTCAAATAAGCCAAAGATTGATTGAAGTGCCGTTGTATTATTCCACTTCAATTGAAATGGAGTGGCATATCTCATACAATTTTTCTTTAACTTTGACCTTTAATACAGTATGCTTTAATAATATAATTTAAACCTGAAAAATTAATAACCACCCTACTCTTACGATGGTTCAATAAGGGTAAATCGATGGCTCACCAATGCCCGTGGTGGGGGGGGGGGGGGAGTTTTGTACATCCCTAATTTCCTTTTTAATTTCTACCACTCCCTCTAGCCCCATAGGTTGTTAGACCCTGGTTATTTTATTAATAAAATAATCACGTACACCCGGGTGTATAATAACTCAATTTTATGATGATGATTCGTGCAATTGCCACTGGGCCATCGAAATGCGGTAACGGTGTTTCGATTGGTTAAATACAGTATATAAACATCGAAGTACGGTAAAACTTTACCAATAATTTTTTTGAAAAATTTCAGTCGCAGATAAATGAGTTCAAGGCTCATATTGAGCGTATTACTGGGGGACCCGAAAGTAAAAGGTAGTTTAATTTTTTTTTTTTTTTTAATTAATTTAATCTAAAATAATATTCAAGTTTATAATGATTTTTGGAATTTTCTCCAGATATCCTGCTGTCAAACGAGGGGCAACTATTGATCAATATGTATATACTTCAGACGACCGACTCCTTGAATACGATTTTGACAAAGTTCTATATCAAGCGGAATCTCCGTATCAAAAAATTACTATTTTTCATTCGATCTCGTTTGGCAATTTTCTCATGCTCGATGATCTTCAAAGTACCGTATATATTATCTCGCAATGAGTATTTTTTTAGTGTGTATTTGATGAGTTTAATCGAATTGATTTTGATTTCAGATTTAGCAGAGAGCGATCTCATATATACGCAGACTTTAATGCGCTACCGCGAATTAGCTTACACCGGAAAAACAGTGCTCATTCTCGGCGGAGGTGATGGTGGACTTTTACACGAATTACTTAAAGAAAATCCGGCGTTTGTTACGATGGTCGATATATCCTTTTACGAGAAATCTAAGAAATGAAAAATAATTGTATGATCACGACGAATGAATGACCTTTAACTTTTGCAAACATAGATCAAATGGTTATGGAAGCTTGTAGAAAACACCTTCGCTCTGTTTGTGGGAGTTGTTTGGACAATTTCGAAGGTCCCAATCACAAAGTATGATATTTATCGTCATCGAAAAAAATTATGGAATGGTAACTAATTTTTGTATTTTTTTTTTTATCAAAAAAAATCTTAGATAATTGTTGACGATTGTGTAAAGATAATGAATGAATTTATTAAAGAAAATAAGAAGTTTGACTTCGTTTTTGGTGATCTCACTGACATTCCCATTACACCAACTCCTCAAGGCATTTTATTCAATTTCTTAGAAAGAATAAAACATGAGAACTTAAAGTTAAAATAATTTTTCTCTCATTAATAATTTTATTTTAGTAAATTTCATCACAATTTTTAATGCAATTTTTGAATTTGAATTAAAAAGAATTCTCACGTACGTGCAAGAAAAATTATTCTAATTTTAAAACATAAATTTTGTTCCTTCGAATTTTATTTACATTCTAATTGTGAAATTTTAATGCACAGGAAAGTTTTGGGATTTCATTCGTAACATCCTAGATCTTTCATTCCAGCTGTTATCTCCCAATGGTCGTTTCTTAACTCACGTTAGTTGTTAAACGAGTTATAAATATAATATATGGTATTAATTATTTCTTAATTCTGATAATTTCAGGGCAACGGTATTGGCTCACAAAGTGCACTCGAAATGTATGAAAAGCAATTGGAGAATCTACACTGCCAAGTTCAATTTCGTAGTCACACAGCATTTGTTCCTTCTTTTATGGAAAAGTAAGCCGATCTTCAATTTTTTCTAAAGAATTTACTGTTGTTAACACAATATTATTTAAAGCTGGGTATTTTACGAAGTGTGGAGAAAAGGTGAAGGTCCAGCTGCTTACACTAACGGAAGTTTCCAAAAATCTGCCATTTGTCAATAGATCTACTCGTATATTTTGACTTAGCCATAGCAGTCTAGTCGGTGTTTCAATTCCTATTTTTTTTTTTTTTTTGATCCAAAGTATAATCCTAGATTTAGAATTGCATTTTCTTTTACTGATACTCGACAAAGCTAGATCGATATCTACAAAATAATATCTGAGCTACAATAAACAATTTAAAATATCAGGTGCATTCACATTTATCTATTTAATACTTTTATCTATTTTTAATTACCGTATCTTAAATGTAGATGCGGAAATACAGCATGATAGCATATATTTCCGGGAAATAAAATGTCTTCGAAAAGCATTAATGCACTTATGTATACAGTTACTTAATAAAGTTTATAGAAGGAATTACGACTAGAATTGGTAGTTATTGGTAATTGAAAATTCGTGGGTCTATTATATAATTTGTATATTATTTTAAAAAAACCGCAAAATGTTACAAAAAAAGAAGTGAATGATGTGATCATATGACTAAAATGAACAGATTTTAATTTTAAACCCAAAAGAAAAAGGGATTTTTCGAGTTTTTAATGGCTACCGAGAATCATAGTTGGGCGCTAAAAATCATTTTTTGAAATGAGTGGAAAACGGAAACAGTCCTCCACTAGAGCCAGCACAAAGTGCAAATACCGCGACGCCGTAATTAAATGTGCGCCGTACAACGATGCCATATGACGGGTAAGGGAGAGCTTGTGAAACAAAAATATTGTTGGAAATAATATTATATTTTGCTGCGTTCGATCTATCGTTATCCTGCATTCAAGATGGACAGCGTTGAAAATAATTTAAAAGATTTTTGTATCGCTATTTTTGAATCTGATTTTTTAAAGATTACTAAAAGACCACATAATATCTTAAATGTTTTACATAATTTATGTAAGCCCTACCGTACATGTAGGTCTATACAGTATGAGTAGACCTTTAATTCAAATACGGTACAGTATAGTACGGGTTTTTTAAATTAGAAATGTACAGTATAAAGACTTGAAGTTCTTTATATCAGATTTGTATAGTGATTTCCTGGTAGATGGCATCTTTTTCAAATTACTGTACATTAATTAGGTTTGTGATTATGTCTACTTTTTTCATTGCTTCCAAATCTCGAGTTGAACACATTTTTATACTTAATATATTTTTAATAATCTTAAACGTGGATATGAATTTGGATATCACATATTTATAGCGACTACATAAATTTTGAAAGCATTAAAATGTACTTATTTACACCGTTACCTAATAAAATTTATTGAAGTCACAATTAACATGCTATAAATGGCAGTTTATAAGTTTAATTGAATATTCGTAGATCCAACTTCACTATTATTTCTCCAGTATCAACTTCTTGAAGTTGTTTTCGCATCATAATGGGACCCATCATTTTTTCACTTTCGCCAAGAATTTCAGATATTCGAATTTCGGTTCTACCTAGAAAATCTGTAAAACTCAAATTATTAATTAAAAAAAATAGTTAAATATTTCCGAAACCTTACCATTAGGTGAAAAATAATCACGATCGTAGACCGTGAGACATAAAATATCCGAGTTCACATCTTTGACAATGAATTGCATGGATGCGTTCCACTTTGGATTCACTGTATCATTCACCACTTTAGTTCTATTTTCTTGTGAGCCCATGCTGACTTCACAATAGGGATCACTTCGACCTAAATGATGACTATTTATTAACATTTTGCCATGTATTAAAATGAAGAGAAAATAATAAACCAGAAAAAAAAATGTTTACGAGAATTTTAGTTAGGTAAGGATTTTTAATAAATGATGGGCTCAAAACAAAAATAACCTTAGTCCAAAAAATAAAATTTTCAGGAGAAGCAAAAAACAGGTTGGGACAAGTGTGGTTTTTGTAGGAAATCAAAAACTTTCAGGCCTTATAATGTGGGACAGGAGCTGTTTTTGAGGGAAATGGAAGCATAGCTCGATAAAGCTTGCACAGATAAAACCGAATGTGCTTTTAACTCATTTTTGCATTTTTTGGACAAGTGTTGTTTTTGTTTTGAACCCCTCAAATGTTTACCTTTAATTTTACTAATAAGGAGGTTAGTAGCAGACATAACTATAGCACGAAGAATACCCTTGGTTGGGCGTTCAGACACTAAAATCATACCAAAAAACATGCAGGTAGAGATATAACATGCAGAAAGAAATGTTCAAATTGTGTTAGTAGCCTATATTAATTTAGCGCATTTGTTTTTTGGAAACAGATATCAATTCAAGGAATTGCAGGTCGGAAGATAATCATGCTTACAATATAATATGCAGAATAATCATGCTAGTTAAAGTAGGAATAAAATAAAATCAGAGAAGTTCAGCATTTGCATGATAACGGCGACTGTATGACTGACCGTTAGCTTTCGCTCGCAGATTTACTCCTTCAGTGACCACTACAAGTAATCGACCAAGAGCTGGTCGCTGTTGCGGCTGTGCTGTGTATCATAAAATTAATTATAACGCTTGATTGCATTATTTCTCCCAATTAGATTTTTAAATTCATCCTAACATAACTAGTGAATGAAATATCTTATTTCGTTAATATCCAAGTTCAGTAATAATACCATGGAACTCTAATTGATGAAACAATAATTTAGAAAATATTTTCTTACTTGACTGATTCCTTAGAGTTTTCCTCTTTTCAATTTGGCGATAATTAGATGAAGCGCTCTCTAGTTTTCGAACCCACACATTTCTAATTTACAAATACAGTACAATTCATAAAATCACTTTTAATTAAAGCATTTTCAGCATGTGTTATTCTTACCTTTCCGTCCCATTAACAGCCTTGAAAGAATGAACTCGGTCCCCATAAGTAAAACCAAATATATTTCCATCTTCATTACCACCGTTCTCTTTCTTTTTCATGTCAATTTTATTAAGAAATAGTGGCTATTATTAGAAAGCAAAAAATTGTATAAGTTGAAATTAATTAATTCCTATAATGCACAGTACTTGCAATTCGAAATTAACAATTACCTGTTTATACATTTTAAACTGACTGTTTGCAATTTTTTCTAGTGCGAACAGTGAGCTTACGCTACCAAAGCCTTTGTAAGGTACAGTAAGAAGGAGAAAATCGTTAAAAAGAAATGCCATCAGTTCTTTTCCACTTTTGCTCTAAAAATTAATTAAATAACTTTAGAAAGGATTCAATAAAACCCAATATACTGCTTTCAATAATGAAAAAAAAAAAAAAAAAGCAAACCTTGACCAAAGTCCCGGAATGAAGAAATTTTCGAGGCCCCAAAGAATTTGTCAACGAATTAAAAGTTAGTTTCTAAAAATAAAAATATAAGAAAGGGCAAAAAGCTATATGGAATATGCATTCATGCAACCTCAACAAGATTATCACATATGACTGTTCGTTGAACGTATTCTAAGCGATCAGAATTTTCTTTTTCTCTAACACCTTCGTTAACTTGGCTACACAGTTCTTCAGCTTTAATCAAGGCTTCAGTAAGATGAGGATGATCAGGATGTTCATCCGGGGTTAATTCTAAGATCTTAGACGTAAAGATATTTTAAATGAATCGAATTATAGCGTTTTGATAAAATTAATGTATTTACTTTTTTGATTAGTAGTGGGTACTTGGTAATTCGTTGCATGGGTTTTAATAAAAACGAACTGACAGGCATTCCTTTAGTTCGGGGATCACAACAACATTTCTAAAATAAAAAAAAAATGAAAATAAATCTAAAGTTTACAAAAACTGTTTTACTTTTGCCAAATCCCTAAATTCTTGACTAGATTCAGTTTTTTTCTGCAAAATTGTTGCTGCGTTCAGTTGGCAACTGCAAAACCGAATATAAGGCGTCAAATGTGGCAACTAAATCGCAAAATAAATGAATAATTTTAAGAAATTCCACTTAAAATTATATTATGTATACATTTTCGCATAAAATATCCCCAATCTTCGAAACTACCCCATTTTTACTGTTTTTTCGTCGAACTCTAAAAGCTCTAAAATAATAATAAATAAAAAAAAAAATTAAAATCGATACAACTACGGTAACTAAATTATCTGGTATACAGTACATTAAAAGTTTTGTATTGCATTGAATTAGTTCATTCCAGTTCACAAAAAGTGTGTCTAATTCCAATTCATTCAGTAAACCGGAAGCTTCCATTGGTTTTCGAAATGCCTAGAAATCAAATTTCATAAACCAATCAAATCAAATAAAAAACAATTTTGATACTAACATCTAAAACTATAGACATGTCATCCATGTATGTTTCTTCAGTATCCATTAATTCCATTATGCTGGTTTGACGTTTACTTTCAGATGGAGAGACATTTACACCTTAGGTGATCATAGCAATAGTTATCAAATTAGCAAATAGGTGAAATTGGTTGAGAAGCACAGACAGACAGATATAAGCATAAGTATTTATTGCAATATCAAAGAACGAGTTTAGTGAGATTTTGTAAATTAAGAAAAGTCGAATCACTATACTTATATTATAAGCATGCACATTTGGAACAATTGTACCGAACAATCAAGATATAAAAAAAATTTACAATCTTCACGTTTAAACATCTTTCCTATGTAGTATTCAATTCCGTTTCGATGTGTATAAATTAAGAAGAAAATAAATCAAACGTAACAAAAAAATTTTTTTTAACAGAGATAAATCATTTGATTTGAAAATGTATAATAATAAATGACGAAGAATAATACTAACACCCCTTATAAACAAAACAATTTCTACGCCAGATTAAAAAATATTAATATGGCCTTCAAAGCCACATAAACTTTAAGTCACAATTAAATCAATTCAACAGTGGCAGTCAGCTGATGTCATTTATAAACTCCCCAAATTAAGAAGAAAAAATCTCTCAACAAGAAATCGCAATTAAGTAGACTCGTAACATTAACAAGCCAAAGACTTCCTCTAGACTTGAAAATGAGGTCATGCATACATAAATTTAGAAGTAGCAACTGTTATAATATTATTATCTTCGTTATTAAAGAGGAGGCCCCGCGTTTAAGCGCCTGGAGGGAGGCTTGGTCTTGTTAGCCGTCATCGATTAGAAGCGCCAAAATACTCAGAAAAGATAAAGATTGAAAAATTCATTATGACATTGACAACAGCCACTAGCCACCCATACAAAACATAACATGCAGAATAAACCCGAGAAGAAAAGATAATAACATTTAAAGCGAAAACCACTGTCCCTGGGTTACTCTCAATTTTTTTCTCTTGAAATTGAAATGAATTGAAAAACTACGCTAATAGATGGTCACACTTTTTTGAGATGCGTCTGAAAATCCTCTACAGGACGAGTACAAGAAGAAAAAAGTTAAAGCCAAAAGAGAAGTTAAATAGCTATAGTACTATAGTATATAGAAAATCACACATATAAATACGACGTGAATTTATAACTGGGTGAGGGGTAAATAGCCAAGTGCTGATAAACGAGACCATTCCTCCCTCCAAAGTATTGTGGAATGAAAGCAACATTTAATCGTTAGCCTGAAATTGGAATAAGCAACAGTGACTTATCTCTGTTATATCTTTCGCCGGTTATCACAACTTTTTTTAAGAAGCTTCTTGTATAAATTCTTTTTAGTTTGTTTAAATTTAAAAATCTAAAGTCTTGACTAATAATGTATAAATAATATTAAAAAGAAAAAAAAAAGCTTCTTAAAAATCACCTATAATTCAATAACAAAATATAAAAGATCCGAATATAATGAAATTCATAAGTTGATGTGAAAGTTTCACTTACGTGTTTCGTCAACTGATGAATCGTATGGCCTAACGTAGTTTGACGGGAAAACACCTTCGTTTCCATTGCATTCTCCTTTCCACCATGCTGCATCTTCCTTATTAATAACACGAATGAAAGCACCCTTTTCGAGTGTCAGCTCATCGTCATTTTGAGCCGTATACGGATAAAGAACTACCACCGTTTCTGAAAACGAAATTTACTTTAATATTTCTTCAGAATAATATTTGTAAAATTATTAAATTAACCTGCTGAGGAAAGTTTGGATGAGCGACCACCATCGTCTTTGGTAAAAATTGGTTCTGGAGTACTTCTAGCAGAGTCACCGCTCGAAAGTATTTTAACATAAGTTGCAGGAAACCACCCAACTTGGCGTTTTTTCCCCTTAGCCTAAGATTAAATTAGTGATATCAAACGTTTTATAAAAAATCTAGCTATTTCTTATATTTCATAATATATTGGAACACTTCATCAGTAGCATACCTGTAATTCGCCCTCCCACCATCCGCTGTCATTTTTCTTTCGAATTGATATTAGCTGTCCTTTTTGTAATGATAGCTGTTCTTGTCCAGTAGCTGAATAAGGAGCAATAACAGTCGCTATATCAACTTTTTTCCCACTTCGAGTCTAAAACAAAAATTAAAACGATCTATAAAAGATCAAAAATATAGAAATTTCTCTACAGCTACCTTGGGAGTAGCAGGAGGTTCTGGAACCTCTCTCTTTGATTGCAATTATTAAATTTAATATTATTGTTAACACAGGTATAAAAATTATTTGGAAATGCATGCCCAAACAAATTTCAACTAATACCTTTGACATAAAATCTGGAGATTGATCCTGATAGCGCAATAATTTTAACAAAATTTGAAAGCAAATTAAGCAAACAGTTTCAAAAGAATAGTTAAATTTTACCTTTGAAGGAATAGCGGGTGCTTCAATATCAGGCTAAGTATGTTTAAAGAAAAGAAAAAAATTTAAGATGTTTAGTGCAATTGACCACCCGTAAATAGAAATATTGTAAAAGGTATTGCAATTAAAAACGACAAGAATTTTTCTAAATTTTATATAAATGTGCGAAATATCTATATACCTCAGGAGGTGGTTCTTCTACACTAGCCAAGTCGTTAAATTCCTCCTATAATAAGTTTGTGGGCGATTGAGAAGCGAATTGTTAGTAGTATCAGTTAGTATATTTTTAGAAATAAAAATGCTGACTACTACCTGAATTTCATCAATTCTCTTAACGTAGTTGCAAGGGAAGACGCCCGATCGACTATCTATAGTTCCGGTCCACCAATCACCCTCAGTTTTTATAACAATAATTTTTTCTCCTTGATTGAAGTTTAAGTCGCCAGGCTCGGAAGATTGGTAAGTGTATATTGCTACATGTTCCCCTAAAAAATGCCAGCAATGCCAGTGTCCTCAACATCTTAAAACATTTCTAAACTTACCTAAATTATTTTCAACATCATCGATAGACAGAGATTGAGTTGTGGCAGTTAATTTAACGTAGGATTTCGGAAACCACCCGTGACGATCATCTAATTCGCCAAACCACCACACATCCTGTTGTTCCTTTATTGTGATTATGTCTCCCTTGTTAAAAGATAAATGATTTTCTTTTTTCGCTCTCCACGGATATAGAGCTTGAGCTTGCATGCCTTCGACTGTTTGACCCTACATTTTAAAAATAAAGCAATTAAAAATAAATTTAACCCATAATTGAAATTGCGGTTTTGCCTGTCCGGGAATTGGAGAGCTTGTCATTACAGACTTGGGTACTTGAACAAACGCAGACGTTTGAGGCTCAATTGCGGAAATTTCAATCCCTCCTCCCACTGACCCATTATCGCTTATACTTTCTGGTGCTTCTTGAATGCCCCTGAATTGAAATTGTTAAATTTCAAATACTTACTTTATTGAAATGTTAAGTTTATTACGTTAATGTCATTTTCATTTCTGTGCCTACGATATGAACAGTTTCTCTAACAGCACTACTGACTGTTATGTCTTCCGCAACATTACTTGTTCTGCCGTTTATTGTGTCAACCAAAGGTTCAACATAAGCTTCGGGAAACCAACCAAACTGCCCTTTTAATTCGCCACTCAGCCAACCAGGTTCAGAAGTTTGATCTAAATGAATCTATTAAAGAAACAAAAAGCAAAATCATTAATTACATTGTAATTTTTAAACGTAAACAAAATTAAAATTACCGTAACAATGTCACCAGGCATTATAGTTAACTCGTCAGGATTTCTAGATTCAAAGGCGTAAAGAACTCTGTATTTTGCCGTTTGCGCAGCTATTGCACCGTCTTCAAATTTAAATTTAGCAATATTATACATATATACTTGTACTTTGTAAATAATTTATAGTTGAAAAATGTTTTACCTGTTGAAGGTACAGTCCAATTAGGCTCAGTTGAATCAGCCCATGCGTCAGAGGTTTCCCAAGAAGCGGTATTATCATTCCAAGCTTGAGCATTATCTGCTGGCCAAGGACTTGCTTGACTTTCCTCGACCGATTTCTCAACCGGCCATTTCGTATTTTCGTCTCCCCAAGTCATTCCAAATTTATTAGCAGTGGTATCAACAGCATTTACTGTTTTCTTAGGCTTCATACTTTTTATAATTGTGCGTTTAGCTTCGTAATCTTTATATTGCTCTTCAGCGCTAGAAAGCAACGTCTGTATTTGCTTTTTTAGTTCTTGGAGTTGTAAATTATTATTATCGATATCTGAAAGTTTCTGAGAAACGTCGGTCTCTACTTGAACTAACTTATCTTTTAAATTCTTTAATGTAATTTGTTTACTGCTAAAACTGTTCATTATAAGATTAAACGAATCTGTAAAGATCCATTTAATATTAATAACTATTGTATTATAAAAGCATTATGTTTAATCATTTCTAATTTTTACCTGCTGAATTATTCACCGAACTTAATTTCAAAGAGTCTCCTAAACTTGCTTTTTCCTGATTAATTTGAACAAGCCGTAAATTTTGTTCCTGAAATTATCAGAAGTTAATACAATTCAACTAAAAATTAAATTTAAAAGTTTCGTTTTTACTTTGATTTGCTTCTTTAAAGCTTCTAATTGGACGACTTTAGCATCACGATTTCCTCTCATTATGTCAATAGAATTTTTAATTTCAGTAACACCAATTCTCGTATCCCCAATTTTCTTGTTAAAATCTTTTACTTTTTCATTCTAAAATTAAATTAAAAAATTAATTAAAATGATATTATTTAATTTTATTCATATTAACCAATTGCTCCAATTCAATTCCCAAATTTTGATTTTGAGCTTTCAATTGAAGAACTTTTTCCTGTTCCTTTTGCCTTTGAGAAAACAGTTCCTGCCGTCGCTGTTTTTCCCATTCTAGTTGTCTTTGCCGTTCCATTTCCCGCCGAGCAGCCTGTTCATTACGTAAACATTTGAACAATTTTAACTAAACTAAATAAAGTTGAAATGCAATTGCCTCTCTTTGTTCTAGAGCTTTACGCCTCTGTTCTTCCTTTTCTTGCTCCAACTCTCTTTGTTTAGCCAATTGTTTTTCCAACTCCAATTGGCGACGACGTTCCTGTTCTTGTCTGAAAAAAAAAATAAAGTAAATTTAATACAAAAACTATTATGTTTATGTATTGCAAAAGTGTGAAATGGGTCGCCCACCAAAAATAAATTCACTAAAACTGTGTGACTAAACTCAGATAAAAAGTTTAAAAATACAATAAAGTTCAATTTATTACAAATAATTATTATACCAAAAGTAGATAAAACTTATTACACTTTACATTTACACTTATTACATTTTAAGATCAGTTAAATCGGGCTTAGGAACTTGTCATAATAATCTTTGGAATTTGAATTAAAATAGTAATTCATCTTTGGAATTTGAATTAAAATAGCAATAATTCATTTTGAACTAGGAGCCTGTTTTTTTTAAAAAAAAAAAAAATACAGTAGCCTACTTGTACAGCAATTACAGAACAGATAGTTAATCTAATTATCGGTAATCCAAACTTTAAAAAATATAAAACTGTAATAATTGTATAGTAAATTATAAACTTACCTTATTCTTTCTTTTCGCTCTTGTTCTTCTTTATCTTTTCTTTCTCTCTCTTCTCTTTCTTTCCGTTGATTTTCAAGTAAAGCTAAGCGCCTTCGTTCCAACTCAGCTTGGCCTTTATCAAAGTTTTCTTTTCGTTTATCTTCAAACGTTGTCATTGCTACATTTAAAAGAATATAATATTAATTAGGCAAATGTCACATGAAATTAAGTAAAACTGCCAATAATTATTATACCGGCAAGTCTTTTACTTTCTTCGTCCTTGGCGTCCAACGACGATTCACTTATGAGATTTCTAACTGGACTACTGCTAACCACATTTGCTGGTCCAACGCCCAACATTCCTAAAATTTCAAGTAGTTATAAACAAATAAGAATTAATTAAGCTTTTTAAAATTTACCTGAAGTTAGACTACCAGAACGCAATTTTCTAAAAGTCGGCGGCACAAGATCTGGTGGCAAAACAGTTGGCAATTTATCCCCAATTTTCACCGAATCAGCTAAATGCATTGCCAAAATAAATTCCTCGCAAGACAAACGCCCATCACCATCCAAATCGGATAAGCTCCTAAATTATACAACTTTGGTTAGATACTTGTTCCTCTATAAAATGATTAAATATTGTACACTCTCGATTCTACAAAGGTAAATTTGTTACACCGGGTAATCCACAACATAAACAATACCAGAAATATTAAGAGAGCCCGGGCTCAAGTTACGGTCGTTACCTTTATCTTCAAACGAAAGCTTACAATTTATTATATTAATTATACTAAAGATACCAAATTTGCGCAAGAATATTTTGTGGAAGACTTGTTTGGACTAAAAGATTTCTTGCTTGTGAACCAGTGAGAAAACCGCTTCGCATTCGATCGGTAGTGTTAAAAATTTGAGTATATTTTAACTTCGATGGATGAGGAATAGCCCATTCTTGGAGTGAACCGCTACATTAACAACAAATTTAATAATCTAGATATTAAAAAGTACTTTGAACCTTTATGCCAAACTTACGTAGGAGATTCTTGACTAGTAATGGAAGCAGACCGTTGCGTTTTCATTTCCATACCAAAAATAGGAGCTCCTTGAATAGGATTAGATGCAACTTTTTTTACAAGATAATAATTATTTTATAATAATCCTTTAGCAAAAGAAAATTAAATAATACCAGCAAAAAACGATCCACTTCCATTTAATGTAGATGATCCAAATTGTGAAGCTGGAGCAAATGCCAAAGGTGCGGCTCCACCTAAATAAATCAAATAAATTTCTCTTATAAGTCAGAGTTAATAAAACAGGGCTCACCTAAGTTTAGGGGAAGTACGGGTTGTGGAGGAATAGCAGGAGGAATTGCTTTTGTTAGAGACTTAAGACTCGGTGGTAAAACAGGAGGAATTTCAAATCCTTTTAATTTCATCTGGACCAATTTCATCGCGATGGCAAATTCAAATCTGTCCATTTTTCCGTCGGCGTTTGTATCCGCTAAACTCCTGCAAAAATTAGAAAGATCAGGGTAAGACACATAAAATTTCAATAAATAATTAATATCAACCATATTTGTCCAAGTAAAGCTGGTGGCAGTCTTGTCTGTAAAAAAAAACCTTTGGCTTGATCACCGGTTACGATCCCTTGAACCGGTTTTAAACGCTGAAACTGATCATCAAACTTTGGCCACTCTTCAGGAAGAATCGCAAAAAGATCGCTTCCTGCCATTTCCTCTTAAAACTGAAAACCAGAACCAACAAAATGCCAATATTTCATTATGCTATATTTTTTTAAATAGGATTATTTTCTAATTGCATGCATGTTATTATTTAACTAAAAAAAAAAATTAATGTTGAATTCATTATAAAAATTATTGTACCAGAAAAGAATATTTTGCTCTATTTATCAAGCGCAACGAAATTAATGCAATGTGATCATTGACATATTATCCACGATGGTTGAAATGAAAATCGATTTCCTATAATAATAATCAAGGTCTTTTCTATGCGACAGCAAAATGTGGACACTATATAAGAATTATATAACAATTTTATTTATTAAATAATTTATCCACAATTTTGAGAATAGATTCGCTACATTGCTACTAAAAAGATACTGTACAGTGTAACATTCTACAACCTCTGATCTCTGATAAAGTGAATGTCAAATATGAAAGATGATGATGACTCTTCAGCTGCAATGCATTAAACGTTAGCTAGCCCTAACCAATCTTTAAGAAAACCGCATTCATTTTAATAAAATGTTTTTATATTACCCACCTTGTATAATAATTTTAAACGAAGAACATATTATCTGGAGAATCAATCACTTTTTCCAAGCTTCTATCAAACACGCCGACGTAGTTGTTATTTTGTGGTCAGAGGGCGGATGAAAAAAAACTTGAGCAGAATCAAAAGACTACATGGATAGTGTTGCCACGCCTACATGCTTCACATGCCAATCAACATCATGATCTGCATTTAAAATAAATTTAAGGCGACCACTATCTAGTTCTTTGGAAGAGTCTAAACTAATAGTTTAATGAAGAAGGGGTAATTGGGAAAGCAAGGCGGTAAAATATATCCGAAGGTACCTGTATTTTATTTTAATGATGCAAAGTTTATTAAAATCTTAAACAAACTTGCCAATTTATCCCAAAATAAAAATTCGAGCAAAAAATATTATTAACTTACAAATTCTATTTTCTTACCATTGTAGATTAACGTTAAGTAAAGAATAATATAATCATTTTTCTACTAAAATAAAAATTTTATCGCCATGTCCTTTCTCCATTATTTAAAATTTGTTTAGCTCAAAAGCTAAACTTTGAGTTGTTTACAAGTTATAACCAATATTTAAAGAAAGTTTTTTTTTATTTTTATAAAAATGTTAGTTTATAAAATTGTTAATCAGACAATTATGACAAACAACTTAAATATAAGCCAATTTACAGACACAAAAACTAATTAATTTATACCGGTAAAAATAAATAAAAAAGATTTTAAAGATTATTATCAGCTATCGATAAATGAATACTACCGGTATACACGTATTTAATTTTGCGAACTTCTTGCAATTTGCTCTTTCAGTACCATAATACTTTGACGTTGCTCAGGAGGTAAAAGCGCAATTTGCTCGTCTGAAAGTTGCAATACTTGCATAATTAGAGCAGCCTAAAAAAACACAGATTGTGATTTATTAAATTACGTTGAAAATTAAAACTTAAAATTGTTACCTTTTCATTATCTTGAGTTGGCCGACCAGCAGGGGGCTAATAAAATTTTTTTAAAAAATAATAAAAATAAAAAAGCATTATTTATAAAAGAAATGAAAAATTTTTCTAAACAAAAGCCTTACAATAGATCCAACAGCTCCACTAGACGTGTTCTGCAGCTCATCAAAGTTTGGACTTCTCACATTAAAGGCTTGTCTTTCAGGTGGAATCGGATCTCGCTGTTCATATTGAGGAGTATTTCCGCCCATTCGCTGATCAAAATCTCGTGGTCCGCTCGGTCCTCTATTTGGTACCCTGCTTTCATTCATCCTTATTAAATAAGCACAGTAAAGTCAACATATACAGTATTACCTTGCTCTAGGATCAAAAGGCGGTACGTGCATTTCTTGATCTTGAGGACCTATTCTGTGGTCTCGCACGTCGCGTGGATTTCGCGGATCTGGAATGCGAACAGGTCCAGGACCAGAACCCACTCTTCCTTCAAATTCGCCTCTTTGTTCCCTCAAATCAAAATCTCTGGGAGCTGAACAAAATAATTAAATATAAACTAAACAGTTTTTAAAAGTAGCATGTTTACAAGGTCCTCGAGGATCTCCGAACGGTGGTCCTCCCATTGGACGACCTTCAACCCCAAGCGGTGGTCTGGCACCCAAGAGCGAATTGCGAGGAAAGTTAGAACCAGGACCTAAAAAATAAACAAAACTTTTAAACGCGTTCCTTGTTTCCCATGCAATAAGGCTGACCCATTCCTCCAAAAGGAGGACCATCTCCAAAATTATTTCTTGGTATCATTGGGCCCGATGCTGGAGTCATGGCCATGGTTGCTGGAGCCCCCTAACATCACATAATTTATGCCATTAAAAACGCAATTTAAAAATAACAATTATATTTATTTACTTGATTAAGAGGTTCATAATTTGCATTATTAGGTAAAAGTGGTTTAATTTCAGTATTAGGGCGATGTAGCATAGTCTAAAAATATAGATATTTTAAATACCGGTATATTAAAAAATATAATATACGATATATATTTAAGAAGTTACCATGGCTGTTGGAGCGTCAATTATTTTCATCGCCACTTGCGCTTGCAAAAGAGCGTAAGCAAGCTGAGGATTTTGCAATAACATATTTCGAGCTTCATTAGGATTATTTTGAATACATTGCTGCGTCAATAAAGTTTTACATTAGAAAATACATTTAACTAAACCAATAAATAATAATTACTTTCATCTGGTTCATTAATTCGTACATCTGTTCTGGAGGTAAACTAGCAACCGCCCGGGATATAACTTCAGGCGCTCTGTCAGGTTCACACTCTATTCCATATGGACTCTACAAAATACCCAAAAAATAAAATTATTAAATTTAATTTACAAAACCATTTGAAAATTGCTAATAGTCCCATTACCTCCGTAGGTGGGCCGTTTAGAGACATTTGGAGATCTAACAAAAAGTCAAAATTAATACTGTATACATGAACTGTAGGTGAATCTCATACAGAGGTTGAATGCATAAAAAAAAAAACATACAACATGCCTTAACTTTTATATTTTCCACTTACTAATAAAATAGCACAAAATATAATACAGTATAAGCGTTTTCGAAAAATTCTTATGGCTACCATTGGTCACAAAAAATTAGATAGGGCATTATTAAAGTAGCTCTATCTGATATAGAGAAAAATACTGTTACATGTATATGATGATTATTTTATTTCGTTGCTATCAACATTATATAGGCTATATTATGTACTTTTTTTCTTGCCATCAACATTAATACTGTATAATTATCTCCTGACATCAAAGATTTTTATTTGAAAAGTGAGGGTTGCCAAAATATAGAATTGTTTCATTATTGCCCCACATGCAAGTCCACATACTCAAACATTCCCTTATAAACATACTTTTCAATTCTTCTTTATTTTTTTCGCTAGCTGCGGTGTCGACTCGAATTGCTCTGCCGCTCAATTCGTACCCGTTGAGATTTCTCATGGCGCTTAATGCGGTGTCGGCATCCCGATATTCGCAGAAACCATACCCTTTAGGTTTACCGTTTTCTCTATCGTATACCAGACTGCAATTATAAAAACCAAAAATTAAAACCTTGCTCGCGTCATTTTATTATATTAAATAAACACACCGAAAACTTATTACAGGTCCTGCTTCAGAAAAGATTTCCTTTAGCTGTTCTTCTGTCGCTTCGTACGGAATATTTCCAACTAAAATTATATTCTACATTCCAATTATCTAGTTTTCATAATAAATAACTTTATGCAACAATGTAATTATTTCTTACCAAAAACAGATCGCATAGAACGTTCTTGCATCGTCATTTTCAAAATATTGATAAGTTAGTTTCACAAAATAATGTACAATTCAAAAAAATTAAGGATAACTCCGAACTGTTTTCACCAAACTCGACTTCCACTGGACAGCAGACGAATTTGACAGAAGCATAACGTCACTTCTCGTTACAACTGAACCGGAAATGATGTTTATTGCGGGTTTTTTAAGTCCTTTTTATTATTAATTTACATCATTGTGATCCATCTAAATTTACTTATAAATTTTAAATTTAGACCAAGTACCTTGAAGCTGAATCAACTTGATCGAAATGATCCAAGCTTAAATTAAAAAAAAATTCACCGCAAATAATAATTATGAACCCCAACTTTAAAAAATAATAATGCAAACCTTTAATATAAATTAAAACCGACATTGCTGTATACAAGAGTTAACTAAACAATTATTTTAAAACTTTACTCAAAAAAAAAAAGCAATAAAAATTTATATAAATATTTTTAGAGTACATTTCATGTAATATAAACTTTAAGGTTAAAGTGAAATGTTTGTATAAGTAATACGAGTGTTTAAGGCAGTTGAAACTCTAGTTTCGATATCACAAAAACAAAAAAAGAAAGAAATTTATCACAATTTGCTATAACTCGCCGAACTATCATTAAAAGAAATGGAAAAAGAAGCAGGTCGACCATTTTCTTCTTCATCATCTTCCACAACACTTTGCTGCATAAATGCTATTGATGGGGATGATGGAACCTAAACCAATGAAAAATTTAAATTTTTATAAATCATTTGTAGCTTTGATAAAATAAGTTAGAATTACTTGTCGTAGCGATAATTTAGCTAAAGCAAAATGCAAAACTGAAGACAAGCTGCCTTGTAAATGATCGCTCTCTTTGTGAATTTTTTTTTGCAGAATTTCTTCAATAATTCCTTCTAACGTGACCACTCCAAGTTCATGATTTGAGCAATTACAAATCTGTATTTATTAATCTCAATGACATTACAACTCTTTCCGAAAATGTCAAATTAGAATTTACCTCGTCCAACCTGCTTACTGATTGACGCTTAGGTATTCCAGTGCAATATTCTGTTCTTTCTTTTTTTACAACAACTGCAATGTGACCTATAAAATATTACAACAATTCGAATTTTAATTGGAATAAAAATCAAAAGTTTTAAGTTACTTCTTCCGGTTTGAAAATAATTAAGTAATTCAAATAAACACATATCCTCGCCCACAAAGTAAGGCTTAAGAATAGCTGGGGTATTAATTAAACTACGAATGGGTTTGGCATCCTTGGGATTCACCCTAATAAGACACTTAACCATTAGAATTCCCTGAATATTCCCTTTGCAATGATCATATAACGGAATCCTGGAATGGGAAGATTTTTGAATCTAGTTTTTAAAATGAAATTTTATGAAATAATATTTTAAAACTCTTAAATTGCACTTTTAATTGCATACCTGTGATAGAACTTCATCGTTTAAACAGGTATCAAAACTTAACATGAATACATTGTTCAATGGAATCATTGCATTCAAAGCCGTTTTACCTTTCATATCTAAAGCTCCCTAAAAACAAAATATTTAATTAAATAAATAAAAAAAAACAAAGTTCAATTATTATTTACCTGAATAATCGAAATTTCATCTTTACCAAGATGTTCGTGTTGATTATGAGAAACACCATTTTGAGGTTTCCCGTGAAGATTCACCAAAGCCTAAAATAGAATCTTTTTTATTTCCAATTCCAGTTTGAAAGACAGACTCGTACTGTACCTTCAATTCTGCTCTTCTGTAAAATGTACCGTGTCCTTTGCCCAATAAAAAATCGAGGAATTTGGCTATGGGAAACGCCACGACAAAAAATAATCCAATCAAAAAATAAACAAACCTAAAAATAATACAATTAAATTAAAAATACAGTGAAATCAAAATTATTAGACTAATTTACAAGTAATTTTGTCATATCTGCAATTTTTTGTGTAATGTGTCTCTACTTTGTAAATACTGAAATAAACCACTTCAATAAATAATAATAAAAAATATTAAATTTTCAAATTTTTAGTCCACCAGCAACATAGTTTAATTTTTCAATCGCAAAAATAATATTATTACCGTATTTTCAAATTTCCGTTTTTACAATTTTATTACTATTGTTTAGAACTTTTCTTTTTGCTGTTGTTCGTCCTGAGACACATTTCATTATCTTGACAATTTAGCATTTTCAATTGTTGAATTGCACTATTCCTTTTAATTTCATTTTTCTTGATCAAAACACCAAAAATGGCATACCCTAGATAATTATGAGCCTTTGTAAACGTTTCATTATTGGCGCTTTTCAAATCGCCTATTGATATTGCATTTTTCACAAGTTATAGCAATATCGACAAGCCACCGGATTCATTAACTAAATATATCTGCACATTTTAGAATTCTTCACCTAATATTGAAATAAATTTAAATATTTACTCATAAACTGCAACTATTAACACCAAGCTATTACGCTACTCGCTACATAAATCTTATTTCATTTACTTACTGGTACTCGATCTTCACTGTTTCATTAACACACCGACCGTTCATTTCAATTAAACTTTTTCCCTTAAAACGTTTTTCTCTCTTTCTCAATTTAATATCTAATATTCTTATAACTATCCCATCTTCGCACACATAATTATATATCTTTCAATCTCAACTTAATTTTTAAGTTATTGTCTGAGTAAATTTCGCTTTTTATAAAACAAACCTTAAAGTAATACAGACAAAGACAATTGGACAACGGTTTAATTATCTCAATTAAAACAGTAACTTACGGTAATAAGGTGGAACCAATAGCCAAGCCATAGCGAGCACACACAGCTTGCGGAATCACTCTAAAATAAAATCAATCAAAATTAAAAATGAAACAACAAAAAAAAAAAAAAAATAGTCTTACTCTCCAAAAAACAAGACAGTTGTTACAGACACCAACATAGCTGTTAGAGGATCGGACACTCGGTCCAAACATAAAGGTAAAGCTTCCATAGCTATGGCATTTGCCAATAAAAGTGTTACTAATAATAAATGATGATTTTCGACTAGAGGTGTAATTTTTGTTGCGTATTTTTTAATCGTTGGTGGACCAGCATCTTTCAATACCTTTAAAATAGTTAAGTCTATAGAAACGACTCCTAAAACCAAACCAGAAAATACTCCTAAGAAGCCAAATAAAAATTAAATTAAAAAGATATCCTTTAAATTAATAGTCAATGATATATTTACCTGACATTAACATCAAAAAAATATACAAAAAAATATAAGCCCAGAAAAGACCGTTTTGATAATTGAGTGGTATTTCAGGTCGCACATAAGTGGTTCCATTGCAAAGCAGAGATTCGTTTTCCTCAAAAGATAAACAATTGACGACAACATCGTAATCTCCTCCGAATTCAAAGTCGCTCAAGGAATCCATATTCGCTCATCAGCAGAATTAAAATCTTGTCTCTCGAATTATCTACAACGTAAAAGACAAAAATATTAAAGCGTTTCATTCTCGACTGTGAAACACAATGTACAGTTAGATCGAGAAGGTTAGATCATGTTGTGCGATCGAAATACAGGTTTCAAACGAAGTTTAAAACGAGTGCTGAAGAAACCCTCGTGGAAGAGTACCCGGAATTTCCTCAATTCCTTCATTTACCTTAAAAATTAACAGCATTAGCATGGCTTTTTTTATTACATAATAAGCTCGAATTTTTGAGCAAAAATGAAATTTTTTTTTTTTAAAAAAAAATAGCAAACTGTTTTTGTCGAAAATATAAATTATAATGAAGAAAATACCAAATTTCTAACCTTGATAATTATTTAAGTCCTCGCGTTATTTCTTCGCAAATTTTAGCAACGGCGAATATTTCCTTGTGAAGTCTCCTAGCGAAATTAATTATAAAATAAGGAACGTTAAGTAAAAATACAACTCTATTTAAAAATCTAATTACATTTATTTAGAAATATAAACCACTACACATAAATCTGACCTGATTTAATTACGAAAAATTGGACTTTTCATCGCAATAATAATTTTTGAAGGTTAAAGGTTGTTTAAAATATTCCATCGATAACACGCACGATCTTGAACATCATCGGGAGCGTGGAGTAGCGATCAGAGGACACCATGGGATGCGGTATCATCTGCAATTAACCAGTTCACTACTGTTGGCTCAAACGTCACGCGTTTTTTTCCCCCCACTCAAATTTTCACCTTTGGCCATTTCGTAAGCAAATTTGATAAGATTATAATAACGAATAATAACACTTCAAAAATAAAATTAATGTAAACAGATGTCAAAATTGGCGCGCAATCATTTCACCGAAAAAAATTCCTCGCAATAATTTCAGGGAGCGAGCTCTATAATTAGATAGCAGTAAACATGCGCAATAGTGTCATATCCGATATTGCCGCCATCTTAATAGGACAAAACTGATAGGACGTATAATGTCAAGTGACAAACATTTCTTTCAAAATGGCAACCTTTTTTAATTTCATTGTGTATTGATCGATTGTAAACGCCAACGCTGAATTCAAAAGGTCAAAGTTGATGGTGACGTCATTCGTCGGGGAATGCAATAGACCAAATCACGAGTTTTGGGTAACTACGAGGAAGTGAACATCTGCCCTTTTGTAATCGTGTCTTCTTGGAACATCTGAAGATCACTAAATTTTTCAACTAGAATTTATCCGGAAGGTAAATTAAATGACATTGGAATTTGTGAATTTTTAATTGGTTTTATTAAGTATAGTAATAATTATTCTAATACAGCATAGTGAATGAATTACTGTATTAGAGTAGGCGTTTTGCGCATCATTTTGATCAATGTCACAAAAATATTACAGGTATATTTTTTTTTAATTTTGTTGCCAAATTGGCAAACGGGAAAATAAATGAGGTAGAAATTACAGGGGAGGACATGCGAAGTTTGTACCGTATTTCAAATAGTTATGATGTAGTTTGTGAAACTTGATAGTATTTTGATAATCTCTAATAGATAAACAATATAAGTACAGTATTTTGTTTTAAATTAATTTTATTATTATAAAGCAATTATTTTTGTTGCGGAATTTAGTATAATAATCAAATATTCTATGATTTGTTTAAAAAAAACTAGATAACAATGCTGTATAATATTGAAAAGTCAATGAGCCATGGGTGACGTTAACGGATGTTCTATTTCCCTGCACTCCTACGAAGAGCGCTTAAGATCATTTGCTAATTGGCCATCGTGGGCTCCGATTGGAAAGGAATCTTTAGCTCGAGCCGGATTCATTTACGAAGGATCAGAGGTAAAAGTCCACTGTTTTTTATGCCGCGTCGAGTGTGACAGCTGGAACTTCGGCGACACCGCCATTCGAAGACACAAAGAGCTTCGTCCAGATTGTCCGTTCGTTAAAGAGCATACGGACGTTTTGACTGACAATTCATCCATGCAAGTGGATCCACCTCAAATGTCTCCACCACCGCCTCCTCATCACCGTCTTTCCACTTCGATGTACACTCAGGTAGATCACGGTCGTAGTCCTGTGTCGGTGAAAATCGCGGTTCCTGAATTCCACAGAGTATGGCCCAATTACTCGTCTATGAATAAAGAATCTGAAAGGACAAAAACGTACGCGGGATGGCCCGTCACTTTCATTCGATCGGAGGACATGGCGCGAGCAGGTTTCGTCTTTCTCAAGCAAGGAGATCGAGTGCAGTGCGTTTTCTGTCACGGGATTGTAGCCGAATGGGAGCCCAACGATAATCCGTTCCTAGATCATTTAAAACATTTTCCAAGGTGCTCGTTCATTAAAGGTTTAAAATGTAATAATATATCGATCGAAGACGAGGTTCGTGGAGTTCCATCGCCGCCTCTAGATCTTCCGCGAAGACCGATAGACGAATGCGGCCACGAAGGAAGTTTAAGTATGGAGAGTTTCGAACCTGAAATGACTCCGCCCGAATGGTATAACAGACCGAATGGTCTGAATCATTCGCTGCAGCAGCTGAACGTGGTCGAACGTCAACCTTCAAAGCATCCCGCTTACGCTACCAGAGATGCCCGCAAGGACAGTTATAACAAGTGGCCGGAAAATATTTGTCAAGATGTCGCCGCTTTGGTAGATGCCGGATTCTTTTATACCGGTAAATATACCTAAGTTATATTCTTTGCGAGAGAAACTAATGTGCGATTTTACTGTATAGGTAGTGTGAACAATAGCTTGTTTTACCGTACTTTCTTTGTGATTTCTAGGCAATCCGCGAAAAAAAGTTATTCTAAGAACTTATCTGGCACCTCTTTCCTATTTATCCTAATTATGTTAGTCATGTTCTTATCAAATTCATAGTATCGATGAACTGTTTTCGGTTCTCTTCAATGAGCTTTTAATTATTTTAATTGAAAAACTAGCCATCTGAAATTCAAACCAAGAAGAAGTTTTCGTTTACAATAATTCTGAAGTAAAGTTTGTGTTTATTTGAAGTAAATTTTAAGTGTTTTAGAACCCTCTATGGTTTAGTCCCACAAAATTAATGTAATTAAAAATTCGATGTCATAAGTAAAATTATTCTAAAATTTGATTCCAGAACTTTTTCTGGAAAAGGTACTTAAGGCATATATACCCGGTATAATTATTTAAACACTGATAGTTACGAAATTAATCATGTAGCGATTTTAACTAAAATGAGTTATAATGACTTATTTTTTATGTTGTCGCGACAGGAACAACTGATAGTGTCAAGTGTTTTCAATGTGGCGGTGGATTGAAGAACTGGGAACCCGGGGATAAACCTTGGGAAGAACATGCTCGATGGTTCCCCGAATGCCAATATGTTGCTCTCAATAAAGGAAGAGAATATGTAGAAATATCGAAAAAGAATAAACCACCGATTTTTCAGGTACCAGTAGCTTTTTTTAAATTTTTATGAAAGATTCTTATCAGTACTTCAGAAACGCATATATTTTTTCTAATTGATTTAACCATCTCACGTTGGTAGGCTACTTTATACTCTATGTTATTTAATGAGTTTCTAAGTCAAGGATCTTTAAAAACCTAATGGATGTACTTTTTTTCCTCAACGACCATGAGGTGTCAAATGTGTTTGACATCTAATTTTTAAATTAATTTCAAACTGATAAATATTCGCCTATTATTGTACATAAACACCCCATAATAGTCCCTGAATATGATTTTTTGAAGAAGTTATAGTGAAAGAAATTAATTACAGTATAAATAAATTATTAACCGTCAGATTTCGAAATAAAAAATTCAGAATTTATTTATAATGAAAAAGTTAATTAAACAGTCATTTTCAAACAAATTTTTGCTTATAGCCTACTATATGTAGAGTATTCTGTTACTGCATTTAGAAATTTGTTGGAATACAGTACCCGGTGTTAAATTCTAGTTCCAGCATTTCAAATTATACTTAATAACGATTGTAGCGCAATTTTAATAATTATTTACCTGGACAATTATTTTCCTCCCTCCAGAAACCACAAAAGCAAACGTTATTTTAAACCGTATAATAAATAATATTATTTAAGAATAAAAATACAGAATCTAAATTCGACTTCATCTATCATTATTTTTAAAAATTTTGCCTTTTTTTTTCGTTTTTAGCCCAACGATTCAGAATCAGTCCCTGAAGTGGAAGTTTCACCGTCCACTAGTGAAAGCACTCGGGATATTTCTGAAGCGGAATTAGATACGCTCATGAATCAAGATATAGTTAAAGTAGATACAATTGATTTGTCCATTTAATTTTTTCTGTTTGTAAATAAGTTATCTTTTTCAGACCGTTCTTGAATTTGGATTGGACAGAAATAAAGTTCGAAGAGCTTTAGAAATAAGAATGCGAAAAGCTGGCTATTCTTTTCCCGATTCGGAATCTTTGGCAAATGCGGCGTTGGAGATTCCCGATTCCGATGGAAATGAGTAAATTCACAAATAAATAGGAGAGAAAAAATAATTTAATTAAAGAATCGTTTTTAGGAAAAGAATAGTAGAAACTACTACAGTTGAGGAAACTAATTCGTCGGCAGTTGAAATGAAAGAGGACGAAGAAGTTCAAATTGTTCCGAGTAAGTTATCTTTTTTTACCCAACGTTATTAAGAAATTATTTTTTGAGTTCTATAAATATTCTTTTTTAATTATAGAAATCAAACCTCGTAATGAGAGAGAATCTCGAGACGACGATTTACGCATGTGCAAAGTGTGCATGGACAGAGAAATGAATGTAGTATTTTTGCCTTGCGGTCACTTTGTGGCTTGCGTCGATTGTGCTTCGGTTATGGACAATTGTCCTGTTTGCAGGACAAAAATCAAAGGCAACGTTAAAACCTATTGGCCATAAATTTAAAACATTAAACTAACTATATTGGAAACTTACAACAAAAAACTTTCAATAGCAGACTTTTTCAAAGTTATGTAGTTATTGAATCTGTAGTTGACGTTCCTAACGCAGGCAGCACGTGCACTTGAGAACTTTTAGACCAATTGTAAATCTCGCCAGGTGAAAACGGTTCTAATCGAGGATAATTGGGAGCGTATGATGAAGATTCAAGCTTAATGTCTAGATTAATAATTATTGATGAAATTTAATATAATTACATGAGAATTATTACCGTATAATCAATAGATCCCTGATGCACCATTTAAAAAATTTAATGAAAAATAATGTATTTGTAACTTCCGCAAAAGTTATGAGTACAAATGATCATGATATAATGTGAAGAAATCTTAATTAAAATGGTACATCGGGGATTTCACTAAGGTTTATTCTTACTTTTACTTCCTTTCTGATCCATTGTAACATATCTTGAAACTCTAACTGATGGTAATGGGAGAAATCCCCTTGTCAATGGCATGACGTCTAATTGCGTATTGTGTGATCCTTCAACTCCTAGTGAAACTATACCTAAAAAAATTATATTTATTATAAGCAAAAAATCTTATTGCATTAGCTAATTTCAATAATAAAAACAAAATTACCAGCAGATCGACCGCAGACTGCCCATGTCATTTGATCCGCAATCACTTCGTACATTAGCGAAGGCAATAACGACGTTACAGTAGTCGAATTGCCACATGTTATGGTTACTGTCATATGACAAATACTACCCACACGACAAAATTCCGAGCCAACGGGTTCAACATTAGAACGAACAGCAAATAATGTCTAGAATAATTATCCAAAGATCAAAAAAATAATTATCTGACTATGACGATTTCAAAAACTTACTTTATAATTTTCCAAATGAAAACGATATTTGTAAAGATTTGGGTGAAGAATTTTAGGAATTTCAGAGTTTGGTTGATGCTGATAATTTATTTGAAACTCCAGATTTATTGCCGGATAGTCAACTAAATTAGTAACCATTTCCCACACGTAAGAAATATTCTGATGCTTGCAAACAATCTAATATTGGGAGAGAATGTATAAATAAGGTTTAGAAAACTAATAGAAATTCCGAAATGATTTTTACCAATTTTTGCGTTAATGGATTGGTTGGTAACAGAGCAATATCGGAGCAATTACCAGTGAGTGAATGACCAGATATTTCAAAAGCGTCCGCTTGCAATCCCTGCACTGCGACTTGAATGTATTTACTAAAATCAATGTACGTTTATTTATTAAACCAGAAATCAAATTTTTTTCAATAGTATACCGATTATTCACAGTGTGTAACTTGTGAATAGTATAAAAAGGTGTAAGAAACAGCAACACAGCTTGATGCTCTTCTTTGGTCCAAGGATTTGAAATTGTCACCTAAAAAAATTAGAATCGTTTTATTTGAAATATAGTAATACTGTACCAGTATAAAGTAATTTTGCTAATTGAAATAAAGAAATTTTTACTTTTCTTTCAAAAGAATTTGCTTCTTTAGCCACTTCAGTTTCTGCCAAAACATTAATTCGAATTACAATGGTCTGAAACGGTTCCACAACTGGAATCGGACATTCAACTGCTTGCAAATATGTTGAATTATCGACTAATTCGCTGTTTAACTAGAATAATGATTCTATATTTAGAATAGTTATTTAAAATTTTTAATTTTAAGCTAAAATACTCTCAGCAGTAAACCATCAGATCCTTTTAATCCAACTGTCATATTTGGTTCTACTAAGCAACTCCCAATGTCAATTTTCAATATTAATTCTTGCTCCGCTCCAGCAATTAAATCACCTTCAAAAATAAAAATAAATTAATACAGAGTACTAAAAAAAATCCTTCAAAATTACTCACTTTTATTTGCCCGTTGGAAATAAAGTTTGGGTGCCTGATAAACAACTTCATATCCGACAGATGGCTGAACTTTTGGAATAACAAATTGCAAAGGATTAGCTTTAATAGTAATTTTATTCAATAAGTAAAATCCGTGATCTCGTGCCTTAATTAAAACAAACAAATTACTATACGTGAAGTTTTAATTTCATCAAAAAATTTACTTTGCATTTAAAGACTAAGTTGTTTTTTCCTGGTTTGAGAACAACTTGACCATACAATAACCGTTCATTCGATTCTTCATTATTAATTTCTTTTTCGCGATGAAATCCAAATTGACTATCCCGACGACGAAGTGCAGTTTGTAAATTTGGACAAACCAAACTTACGCTAGTTAAACTGCGATCTTGTTGATAATCAAACTGTTCACTTAATTGCACATCAAACTTTTGATCCCACGATTTCCAGCGATTTCCTTGTCCGAGATTAGTTTTTAACGATGAAGAATGTTCACTCTTAGCTTCATTTTTATAAAGAACAGAAATTTCCACGTCATTACATTCAAACTCCTTTATAAAATGACTCGTTATTGTTAAACTGATCACCACGCAACTATCTCGAATAATCAATTCAGTTTCAGAATCCACCGATATAGAAGAAGCATCAAATATATCTCCTGCCCATACTCGTACACATCGATTTTCTAAAAAATAACACAAAAAACTGTTTATAAATTTTAATTCACAAGTTTAAAAAAATACATTACCTGAAATGTGAGTTTTTGCGTAACTAAGTAATTGATCAAAATGATTTAATCTCACTTTATCATCTAAACATGATGATGCTGATATTTGAGCACAAACTTTAATATATTTCTCGTGGTCTTTAATCAAATTATAGCAGTTTGCCAAACTAAGCCTGGTACTTGCAGCCAAAACTGACCAATTTTCAAGAAGACAAGTTTTTAATATGTCAGTCAGAAACGCTGCTGCTTTTTGAGGTTCTCCCAACTGCCTATAAAACTTTCATAATTATTTATAATCGGTGTACTTAATTTATAAATAAAAATCGGCTCACATGTAGAACTCGGCCAAATCTTTTCCAATTAAACGCGCAGAACGAATTCGTCCAATGTGTTTAAATGTACCCATGGCTAATTCAGATAATTCCTAAACAAAATTAATCCATTACATTTCCCCCCTTATTAAGCAATCATTAATAAGCTTAAATTACAAGATATCGATGTTGAAAAGCATCACGAGATGATAAAGCTTGTTTAACTTTCCTGATGGGAGTTAATTCTTCTTTATCTAAAATTTAAAAATCAGATGTAAATTATTGCACTTCAATAAATAAAAATTAAGAACAACCTTCTTTTGAATCTTCTTCAACTAAGCCTGACAGTAAACCTACTACTAGATGCAATTGCTCAGAGGTTTCTTTCATACCAGGCATAAGACCGCAAAGAACTCCAAGTTCCCTAAGCTAAAATTAAATAATAATTGTAAAACCAGACAAAAATTAAAAACCTAAAGGTAAGTAGCCTGAAATATACTTTATCTCTTGCATATGCCCATAACCCAGCTGTGTATAAAGAATAAGCTTCGACTTGCGTTGAATCGTGGAATTTTTCGCAAGTTTGAAGAATTTCTAAACAGCTTAAAAATACCCAACAAGAAATAGCACCGGATGGTAAACTAACCTAAAATTAAATCTAAGATTAAAAAAAAGTAATCAAAAGTTAAAACGTTGTAAACGGTACCTCCAAGATCTGTAATTCATTAATACAATTATGTAAAAATGGCAACGTTCTTTGAGCAACTTCCCATGGTCGATATAATAACAAAAGCAAAGAACACTGACGCGAAAATAAATAATTTCGTATATCTAATAATGACGCTTTGCCTTCGCGAATCAATTGGTGCTTTTTATCATTTATGGTTCTCGATAAAGTCAGTCCCGACCAAGAATCACAAGTCCGATAAAAGTTATGCAACCATTCAGGAGTATCTATATTTAAAAAAAATTGGTATAAAAAAAGTATTTTTAAAAATAATTTACAACTTTTACCCCCAACTTTAGAATTTAATATAAATTGAGTAAATAAAGCATCTAGCTCGTCGTACTGAACTAACGCTTCGTGATAAACACCAAGCATTTCAAAAACAAATGCTAACTCTTCCTATTTAAGATAGCAAATAATTTTATATGAGTAGGCCTACATACAACTCTTAATTTATTAAATAGGATATTTCGATTTACTTGCAAAATAAAATACGAACAAAAACTCCATCCATTTTCATTGCGTCTTTCACGTTGCGATCTCATATGCTCCTCAAATTTGCTAAGATGTCGATTATACGCTTGCAAGAGTAATTGTCGTATGCGAAGCAAAAGAGTTTGCCAAGATTCAGCACCTCTTGAATCACTTTTTAACGGATCCAATAACGACACGCACCTAATAATTTTAAATAAAAATGTATATCAACCCTATGTAAATTTAAATGATAATATTTCATCACCTGTCTTGCTGTTTACTGCAAAAATCATTCTTGATTTTATCAATTACCGAAGTTCTAGGTAATAATTTTGCCTTATTTCCTTTTTTCCCATCCATTGTTTCTACAGCCACAATCAACCAGTCGTAAACTCCATGATTTTTTAAGATGGTCAACCAATTTGAAATATCATCTCTGACTGACGATTTATATTGATCGAGATCCTAAAATACTCGTTAAATACAGTTCATGTATACTCAAGAAATCAAGTTATGGGAAATCATACAACGCAATCTGTCCAATATGTGTGGAAAAATGCTTCTCCTATTAACTTCCATTCATTTGTTTTTGAAACAAGACTTTCAGTAAATTTAACGAAAGTTGCATCAACGTAAACTGTTTTAGCTGCTCTACCAAATGACCTGAAACTCAGCAAATTGTAATCATTGTTAATTACTTTTTAATTTACTAAAACTTACCTTCTCCATTCTACATGATCAACAGACAGCTGTTGAGTTATTCCAGCTTGCAGGGAAGAAAAAAGCTTTTCATCACCCTCATCTGTCAAATATATCATGAGTTCATTTATTGAATTTCTGAGTCACAAAGTAATCAATAATAATTAAAACCATTGCTTACATGAAATAACTGGTTTACTTTCCATCCTTATCAAATTGCGATAAGTTTATTATTCAATTAATATTCTTTGCAGATATTTATATCGTAGAACTCCAATCATCACGTAGCTCACTAATAACTTGAGATTATTAAATTTCGGTTTATAATATTATAACCATTAAATTTATTAATATTACCAAATTATAAACTTTACCACTTTCTAAATTTTGCTTTTATCCACGCGTTGTTAAATTCTTTTTCCTAAATTTTTTAAAACTTGGAACACTGAAATTTTATCTACATGTAGGTCTACGTGCGAATCGATGCCAACAGGAAGTGGGCTTGGGCTACCCCATTCCAATGGGCGGAAATAAGTATTTTGACCTTTAAAATTTCCATAGAAATGCCGGTACAGCCACTATAACAGTACTGTATACGCAAACTAAAACATTTTTTTCTAAATTATAATTATACCACTTTTAAAACTTATATTATGCCCGATTATGAGAGTAGTTTGGTTTTTGCGGTTTCGTACTGTAATGCTAATTTTTTTAAAAAAAACCAAAGCGGCGTAAAAATATATTTTTTGTACAACGCAAAAATTAAAATTCGATTATGTATAAAGTATTTTTCAGAAGTACGGGCTATTTTGGCCTACAAGTTCGAAACTTTTAAACTAAATAAATGACTCAATTGTTTCGGACGAAATACTGGTGGGCAACATAGTGTTTAGGATAATCAATATCGAGTAGATCAAATTAAGCGAAAATAAAAACGACAAAAACATTTTGAGTGTATCGATGTTTATAGTCCTTAAACATTTAAATAACATTTTTTATCGGTAACCATAGCTTTCAATTATCTTTTGATACTGAGCGATTCTTGGAGCAACCTTTTCCTTGGCTTTTTCTTTCAGTTTCTAAAAAATTATAAAAAATAGCAATTAATATCGTATTTTCAAACTTTAAGCACTAAAATAAATGAATGAAATCATCAGTTGGTAGTGCATGTTTTGAATCAGCAATTGTTTTTATGCCAATAGTGATATTTTCATCATAACAAATTACAAAAAAATAATATAAAATAATTAAGAAAATCTTACTCTATCTTCTTTCTTCTTATTAAACCAAATAGCTCCTTTTACTTTTCGTTTTGCTTCTAAAGTGGCAATGACTTTCTGATACTTCCAGCCGACTTCATGTGATAACCGTCCAAGACTGCAGAACTATCAAAAGAGCAATGTTATGTTTTAATTAGGTCGTAAAATCATAAAAAAAAAAAGTCACTAACTTTGCGCTTTGGATGAAGGCGAAGAATTTTCAGGGCTGAAGGAACCACCATGCGTTTCTTTTTGTCATAAGGAGGAGGGACTCCGTCAAACACTTTCATGTTGTTCAAAGCTTCCTTACCACGAGCGGTTTTATGGGGCAACATACCTTAATTATAATTACCTTAAATAAAACATGTCATAGTTTTTAAAAACATGATCAAAATTACCTCGAACGGTTCTCCAAAAGATTTTACTCGGAGCTCTGTAATGGTATGGTCCTCGAGCCGGATTAACATTACACCGTTTTTTCAAGAACGATAAATATTTAACTAAATATACATTAAAAAAAAAAACTTCGATTAAATGTTGAAAAAACATTCCATTTCATTCTTTTTATTAACACAAAAACTCAGAAAGTAGTTTATTATCACACCAAATCAAACAATGTAGGTAAATTTTAAACATCATTACATCCACGTTTTAACAAAGAATTAACCCTAAATTCAAAAACTTACGTTTATTCCTATAGAAACTCCCGGACATGTTTATTCCTTCACATCGTACAATAACTATCTTTTGTCCTAAAAATTGATTTGAATGTTTTAATATTGAATACGTCTAACACCTGGATATTTTGTTAAAATATTACAATTACCTTGCAACAAAGTTTTTGCAGTCACTGCAGCCAAGCGACCAAGTAAATGGCCACGGCCATCGATAATCAACGGCTAAAATAAACATACAATAATTAAAGAAGTTTGGCTTACTAGCAGTGAAGATTAAAATAAAAAGCATTCGGCAAGCATTAATTGTAAAATAAAAATTTAAAAAGATGAAAACACGGCTCATTATTTGAACACGTGTCGTTGGAGAACATCTCGCAATAAGAGTTATTTTTAAGAAAAATTACAGAAAATTCTAAATTAACATTATCTTTAATAACATCTAAGGTTCTAAATTATTAATATTAAACAGAAATTTTTATTAAAACTTAAAAAAAAATAATATTAACTTACCGCGATTTGGAAACCCATTTCACTCCTGCTGCACCAACACGATGACCGATCTTCACTAGAGCTACGGGTACAACAAAGTTGACGCAAGGAGAATTATTACAACTTCCATACGTCACTTCCTGTATACCACGTCATAGGCTCCAAAACCACCGCCAATTTCAAATGTAATAAAAAGAAAGAAACACTATTAAACTACACTAAAATGTGTACATATTAACAAATTTTATTAAATCGTAAAACGACAACAAAATTTTCTTAAAAAAATAATGTAAACATAGAATTCGTATCACCAAAATATTCGAGCAACATGATCTTCCTTATGATGAGTTTTTTTAATTAAACCTAAAAAGTGTAATTCGTCAATCGCTCGTGAAAATCTAGCTCTGAGATTAGATTAAGAAAAATTATCTATGACCTAAAGTAATGTAAAAAATACATAAAAAATGTAAAAAAGGATACACAATAAACTTTGCTTTTTTATTTAATTTCCTCTTTTCCAAATTTTCTGAATTGTCAATGTCAACGATAGTTGCAAATGACTAATAAAATAAAACATTTAATAATTATCATCATTTTGATTAAAAAATGTAATTAAGTTACCTGCATCCAATCAAACAAATTAATTAGTAATCCACCCTCTCCAAGAAGCTTATATGCAATTACAATATCCGGAAAAGTAGAAATTACTCCATTACTTGACTCAGATTTGCAGCATTTGCACTAATAAACTATCAAAATTAATTTATTATCAAATAATTAAA
The DNA here is from genome assembly GCA_034692225.1 of Polydesmus complanatus. Lineage (NCBI taxonomy): Eukaryota > Metazoa > Arthropoda > Diplopoda > Polydesmida > Polydesmidae > Polydesmus > Polydesmus complanatus. Next base: position 64,487 of record JAQGAZ010000151.1, read on the forward strand.
TGTAACAGTGAATCTTACTTTAAGATACATTTTCGGAAATGCTAAAGCAGATTTTAAAGCACAGTTAAAATTCCCCATAAAATTCTGTTTTAAAGTTTTGAGATTGTCGAAATAAAATATTTCGTGAAATGCAAAGCTTTTATAGGGTTTTAAGCCCTGTCTATAAATCAAATAAAAAATAAATAAAACAAAAACGTAAAATAAAATAACCATAAAATAATTTGAAGAACAAAACAAGTCCAAAGCTGTACGGTAAGCAAAAAATTGTGCAACTATTCATTTTAATAAATGCATCACTATTTTATTTTTTAATATCGAACGCTATTAGTAAATAGCCTAGTGAAAACTCAATGAAAACGTTTGGTCCAAAAAATTATTGGTTTAGAGTTGGCATACATTTTTAAATGCATGAAAGGATTTGAAAAAATCCAAAAAATGCACGTAAAACCAAAAATGATTAAAATGGGACTTATTTAATTCTTTAACTAACTGATTCAATTTATTTACCCAATAAAGTCGTTTAAGTAGTCAACAATTTGAGACCTAATAATGTCAAATGGAGAACTTTGTTTTTTAGATTCTTTCATTTCTTTTAAATTCTATAAAAAATAGACATATAGACATTAAATTTAAAAAAAAAACCGCTTAACGACATAAATATTTACCTTTTGTAAAGTAGTCAGATCAACTTTCTTTCCGGTACAAAGAGACTTATTTTCCGATTTTGGAGTTTTCTCTTCTGATAGCTTACTTAATTGATCCAAATAGTTTTCAAGATGGTCAAAATATTTATCATCATAATTTTCTTTCTTTAAAATAGATAATCCGTCACTTAATCTTGCAAGAAGTTCCTCTCTTGACATTAGTCTTTAAAAAAAAATTAAAAATATTGAAAACATAATAACATACACATATTTAAATTTTTTAATAGTGCAACCTAAATAGTTTTAAAAAGTTTTTAAATTCTTCGCTCCGAATGACTTCATCTTCCAAACAAAGTAAATACAACTGATGCAACTAAAATATATAAAAATATAATTATATTAACTAAGATTTTTCAAATTTAAAATATAAAAACCTTGTTCCCAAAAGGCAAATTAGGCAAATTTTTTGAAATCTCACAAAAAAATTTTAAGATTATAAAATAACTGTCATGAAGTTGATGTAGCTCCTTCAATGAATTCGCCACATATTTCTTAAACAAAAATTATTAAAATACAGTGCCTGTTAAATTTAAGTTAATCTATAAACCTTAAAATAAATATCATCTGTCAATAGCATTTTCAGCTCCTTTTTTTCCAGCTTATTAGTTATAGAAGAATTTGAAAAATGCAATTCTCTTAATTGCTCAATATCTGAGTGACTTAAAGTATTAATAATATTAGATCCACTTTCTAAATCACAACAAAGAGCAGATAATGGATTTGTATAAAAATGCAAAAACATTGACATCTGTAAAAAAAATACTTAGTAAAACTTAAAACATTACAAAAAAAACATATCTTACTTTAAATGCGGATAAAAAACTCTTAAGAGAAAAATCACTAAACAGAAAATAATCATTTAAAAATTTGTAAACTTTTGATCCAAAGCGAAAATAGTAATTGCTGTTTATTAAAATCTAAAATAATAATAAAAAATAGTCATAAAAAATTCATTTACATTTATTACAGTAATGGTAATAAAAGACCTCTTCTAAAACTGCACCCAATTGCACAGTTGGATTTTGAGATGAGAACGTCTTAATAGACAAGGAAGACAGAGTAGTTTGCGACAACATTTCAGAAATTGTTGCACCGCATGTGGAGATACAAAAAACTAACACTATTGGAAGCTCATCGATATAATTTCTGTAATACAAAAATGCACGTATAATTATAATCTTAAAACGAAATCTAAATTAATTATAAATAGAAAAACTACTTTATCATTTGAATAAAATCTTCCACTCCTTTGGGTAAAAAACTTTCAAAATCTTCAAAAACTATCACAATGGGCTTTTTCGGTGTTTTTGCTTTACTTGACCAATCCTTTGATTTTTTCACTCGTTTCGATGGCGATGCATTTATCTAATAATTAACTCAATTAAGATAATTTATCAGTAAATATTAAAATTCATTTTCACTTACTTCGCTATTTAAATTATTAGCTGTATACCAAGCTTTTAATGAATGTATTGAATATTTTTCAAATTTAATATCTTCGTCGTTTGCATTCTATAAAAAACCCCATAAAATTAATAAGACTAAAAGGACATTTTTTTTTTAGGATTTTGGCTAGTTTTATTACTGGATTGGACACTTACACTGTTAGACTTAAAAAGCTCTTCGACAATTTTTCGTATTATAGATTTCGACGAATCAGCGTCGCTTGAAGAGACAAACACGACAGTTTCAGAAACCATTTTCGTAATTAAATCCTTCAAAGTCTGAAACATTCCTTCATGATCCGGAATATTTACCCCTAAACCAAAATTTTATTTACAAGCCGAGCATAATCATGGGTACAGTCTTAAACCAATAAACCTGTTATTAATGAAGCGCAAGGAATATCAACGAAAGGTTTGTTTTGATCATAAAGAATTTGTAAACTTTTTAAATAACTTGTCAACTCAGTTAGTACGCCCATAAATAATTTAAACTGAATATTCTGCAAAAAAGATTATATTACGGATAAATAAATACATATACTGTAATAACATTTTCTTAAACTTACTTCAGCCTCTTTTTCAACTTTCTCCCAAGTTGATTGAAACTTTGCAATTCGCTTATCAACATTTTTAAAAACACTACCTTCTACTATTACATAGAGAAACCATGTTAGTAATATCTATTATTATTTTCATGAATCAAATATTAAACATAAAAAAAAGAAAAATGCTGTTACTGATTTTGGGTTTACCATTTGTCTTCGGCTTTTTTGGCTTTGATACAGTCCGTTTGTAAATTGTGCAAGCCTAATTTAAAAAAAAATAATAGTTAATTATAAAAGTAATTATATATTTATCTCAAATTACCTCTGTTTCAGACATCCTTATTAGTTAATAATAAATAAAATTATAACCAAACTACTCAGACTCGTAAACTGCTCTTTCGACCACCCTCTAAAAAAAGGCGCGTAATGAACCGGAAACATGTGCTACTAATTTCCTGTCAACTGTCAATCTAAAAATTTAATGCCGAAACCAAACATTTCTAAAACACAAATGCCGAAGACTTAAACGGAGCTCTATAAGAGGCACGAAATGTTTTAATTACGTAAGATAATATTTTAAATATTGTTTATTGTTGGTTTTGCCTACCCTAACTAATATAATAAAGTCATAACTTATTACAAATTGTTTAACAATAACAATTGGCTAGTTAACCAAACCTAAATAATAAAAATATCTTAGGGCTGTTTTGAGGTATCGTAGATTCTTTGGTCATTTTGACGTAGCTATTTTTGTTTTCGGCATTTTGACGTACCACGATAAAAGAAGTCAGACAACAGCTGACTTTTTTCAATAATTTTTACCGTCGTTTTTTAAGGGCCGCCAAATGTATCTGCGTGCTTATTAAATTTTATTTTTACAAAAAAAAAAAAAAGAAGATACACTTATTTAAGATGAAGGCTATTTACAGAGAAGTAAACCTGAACGATAATTCCCAGTCGTCTTCTGAATATATCATTGCATATAATGTAAACAATGCTAAATATTTTTTTAAAAAAACAATAATAATAAAATATAATCCTAATTATAATAATAATTGCAGGAAGAAATCTCTACAGTGTTAGATAAAAATGAGGTGCTAATTCAAGTTAAGGCTTGCGGACTTTCTGTACTTGACGAATCAGTAACGCAATTTCTGACAGTATAATCTCGTACGTTTTAAATTAAGTTTAAACTATTGTATTTTGTAGATTTTAAAAGAATTGTTCAGGAAGAAAGTGATTTTGAAATACGCTGTTGGGCATGAGATTGCCGGAATAGTTCGTAATATCGGAGGTGATGTAGACACAATTCAAAAAGGGGACGAAGTTGTTGGTGAGTGAGGGATTTACATTTTTTCAAAAAAAAAAAAAAACCATTTGCAATTAAGTTTCAAGATTTTAAATGATGTTCTTGCGCGTTTTAGGAATAATTCCACTCGATTATAATATTTCCGGATGCGCCGATTACGTGGTACTAAATGAATACGATGTGGTGCGGAAACCAAACAGTATTAGTTTCGTCGATGCAGCCGGTTGCATTGGAGATGCGCTAAAAGCGTACACTGCGTTACATTATTTGGGAAGGATCTCTTCAAAAGATACAATTCTGGTTTTAAACGGAGCTTCTTCGTTTGGAAGTTTGGTAGTTCAGTTGGGTCTTCATTGGGGAGCTAGAGTTATTGCTACCGCTACCAGCGAGGATGAAAAATTATATCTTAATGAGATTCAACCAAAACAAGGTTACAAATAATAAATTTGCACTACTATGAGTTGTTGGAGTTAAATAATTTAAATTGTACAGTAATTGTCATTGACGATTCAAAAACTGGATCAGTTCTCAAAGAAAGTTGCTTAGCTGAAACAAATGGACTTGGGGCAGACATAGTCGTAGATGCAGGAAGTATGGAAAACAAAAAATATTTAAACTGGTTTTAAATGACTTTAAGAGTTAAGTAGAAGGAACTAGCTATCAGGAATACATCAATTCTTATTTTAACTACTGTGTTAATTATCTATTAAAAATGATTAAACAAATTTAATACTTCACTTTTAAATTAAATTTTTCATGGCCATGTCTGCAGAATTTTCTACAAAAGATGATTTGATTTTCGATAGTTCAATCTACCACTCAAAATGTCGATTAATTTGTTAATACCATTTTGATAATTCAGTAAATCAAGGAGAATTCGATTCTGGAAAAATAATCGAATCTTATAACAATAACAGTTATCCGTCTGTCCACGATATTCTTTCGGTTTTGGCAGTTGGTGGTCGTTGGGTCACTTCAATTCCTGATTTACAAGTACAGTATAGTGTACCGTAAATGAAAGTTTTTTTTTTTACTATGTTTCAATTCCGACAATTTCGTAGCTAGACCCTCCAAACTGCAGAGTTTTGCACTTAAAGTGCGCTAGTGTGGGTTTTTTATTTGAGCATGCGTGGACCCTTTCTTCCGCCAGACTAGGACACTATCAGCGTAAATTTTAATATTACACAGGTCTCCATTTTATTAGGAACACTTGAATTTTTCAAATACTTTTATGTAAATTTTCAAAAAAGATTATAAAATAGTAATTCAAAAATTTGCATTAAAATATACGGAGTAATTAATTATTAGTCATTATAAAAAATTAGATTGGAAAAGTGTTTCATCTTCAAATTGTTCCCAATAATTTGGCAAAACACGTTAATTTTTTTTTTTATAAATTAGCCTACTTATTGTAATTTTATTTAATTAAAGATATTCTCATGGATGTGATGGAAAAAGTGGCCGATGGAACAATTAGGTAATTACTTGGAATATAAATTTATATATATAATTATGTTTTATTATACAAAATTTGATTTCTAGACCAAACATTCATCACACTGTGCCATTTGAATCGATTCCAGAAGCAATAAATCGACTCGAGGAAACTCGAGTCGGAAAAGTAGTTGCTATTTTGTAAGAAAGGTGCACCAGTATTTACCATAATGTTGATAATAATTTTGAAGATTGTGATTATAAACCCGTTTATAAAATTTAATATCAAAATATATAATTACCCCACAACAAAATTTAAAGTTACGAAAAAACTACGAGTTTGAACTTTCCTGAACAGGTATTGCACAAGCTGGCAAAGTTTCCACATTGTTCGTCATTTCTTCCCCATTCAAATTATCACAACTTTAAAACAAATTTAAATTAGAATAGTTTAATTTTTTTTAAATCTCAAACTTACTCATTTGATCCGTTTAAGCAATCGCTGGATATATTATGATTAACAGTATTTGTAGAATTTAACTCCGTATTAACGTCATTTTCATCGTTATACTGAGAATTCGTTCTAAAATAAACGAAATAATACGTAATTTTATAAAATTGTATAGGTAGAATCTCAATTTAACGTTTTCCGAAACACATTAATTTTTTTTAAATTGTGATTTTATTTCCCTAGCGAAAAATTATTCAAACACTTTTAATAATAATGTCTTAACATTTATAGAACTAATAGTTTTAATTTATCGAATAACATAAATCGAATAAATGTTATGCAATTCAACACAAACTTTTGACTCTCATTTTAAAAAATAACCACCTTTAGAAAAATCTTTCTTACTAGTAAGCAATCAGACGAAACAAAAAAAATTAAAATTTAAACAATAATAGATTACAAAAGAATTTTCTCTTAATTATTTATTTAGAATTATAAAGATTTTTCTCCTCTCTTTCACACTCAAAAACGTTAAATCGGGATTCCACTAAAGAGTATACGCTTATCTTACGGGATAGGATTGATCTTATCGTCGGCTAATTCCTCGTCTTCTTCACTGTCATTATCTGGTGCTACAAATAAAACTTGTAAATTTACTTCATTTGGCTAAAAAAAATATGCAACCAAAAATTGTAAAATAAAATCGAAACAATAATGTTAAACGTTTCAAACCTGGTCTACTATTATATCTACTGCTTCTTTATGCTTTTTTTCCCGGAGATCGACTCCGTTTACTGAAAGAATTGCGTCTCCCACAAAAATAGCTCCACTTCTTTCGGCAGCCATTCCACTACGAATTTCGGATACAAGAATTGGCACACCATGTTCTCTTCCACCCTTTACAAATTTCATAAAATCATTATATATATAAAGAAAAACCTCAATTTTAAAAAAATGAAAATTAATCATTTTTTAAAAGCCAAAATTTAATATTCTGTGCTAATCGGACTGCTTCGTAAATCAAAATATTTTAACATTTTTAAATTGTTTTTTTCTACAGTCTAATACTTAAAATACAGTACTTGTACCGGTAGTTAGAAATTTTAAGATACCGATATTGAATACGCTTTTCAGTGAATTAAGTATTTTCACAAAATTTACATGACACAAGTTAAAAAATTTAACTTACAGTAACAGAGATTCCTAATCCTTCGCCTTCTTCCTTAATAATCTTGATATCTCTTACTTCCCCCACTCCTTGTCTTCTACGCAAACTAAAAGTATCCTTAAAATCAAATAATATTAAAATAATATGAACAAGTGATTAAAAAGTAAAATTATGTACATGTCCAGGAGGAACAGGCATCGTGTCGTTCTTATTTCTTTTCCGACAAGCCCGAATAACAGTTTTATGCCGATGCAGATGAATTTCAGCTTCTAGTTGGTTCCATAATTTATCGTGTTCGACACCTTTCATATCGCGTCCCAATAACTGAATTTGTTGAATTCTGAGCATTAAATTAAAATTACTAATCAAAATAACTTAATAAAAAAAAAATTAGTTTACCTTCCGGCTAATTCTTTATCTAAATAACGCGCTGCTAGTTTAGCTCCAAATAATTCGTTTTGAAGAGCTAACAAATCTTGCCTCATTTTATTATTTTCGGATTTTAAAACTTGAACTTCTGATTCTAAAAGCGCTTCTCGCAAAGCATCCGTTCTGTAGCGATCCATCTCAAGTTCCTACATTAAGAAAAAAAACTGTTTCTCTACTTAAATGAATTAGTGCCTCGCGTAAAAATTATCATACCAACTTTTTCTTTATAGTTTCCGAGTCGACAGTGTGATTGGTGCTGTAAGACTGCGCGGTGAACACTTCCAGCTGTGCGGCATGAAGTTGGAGCAACAGTTTTTGCAATTCCTTCTCGAGAACGCTTTTACTGGCTCTTACTTCGCACAACTCACTTCGTAAATCAACCAAATGAGCCTTTTTTTTAAACAATATTAGTGAAGTGTCATACGAAAAACACGGCGTGAACTTTGAATTTACCTCGAGACGAGAATTAGTGCTGAACATGGCTTGCGTCTTTTGACTTAGTTGTGCAAATGCTGCGCTCATTGATGTAATTTTCAATCTACCTTCATAAGTTATCTCGCTTTGCTCTTCATCAATATCCCCTAAAAGTATATCAAGATCTACAAAAGCTTTATCAAATTCTTTTTCTAAAATTTCCAGCCACCGAAATGTCAACGTGGGAGTCGCCATTTTTAATTACTACGTCACATTAAATTTGCCGCTAGAGGGCGCTTAATCCGATCGATCATCGACCTGAGATCAAAATTACTGAATATCGTTCACCTCGAATCACTCGTATTGATGCCTTCGAAATTGTAGCCGTGCACAATACAGTGAACGAGATCAGCAAACTGGATTAAACCAGATCGCTATTGAAAAGTTTTATAGAGCCCCCTTGTGGTGAATGCAATAACTATAAATACAAGGGTGTTCTGCATTTTGCATTTGTGCGCATTTTTGAGAAGTAACTACTGTTGCAACATAAAACGTGATCATAACGTATTCATTATTTTAATATTACAAACTTCTATAAATTTAAGTATAAATTAGCATGGCAGATGAAGATTATGACCCTGATGAGTAAGTTTGTTTAAATATTCATAATTGAGAAATAAATTAATTTAAAATTATTACTTTAGTGGAGGTGCTGGTGGTTTCGATGATGTTGAAGACGACGATAATTTAGACGAAATCGACCAGGAAGAGGTATCATTAATACACAAATTTAAAAAGCTTAATAATTATTTTGAGAATGTTTATTTTGATTAGCATACGGATTTTATTGACGCTCCTACCGGGGAAGTAGCTGAACCTCGCCAGGCACAAAAACGAACCACCACATCGTACATGACGAAATATGAAAGAGCGAGAGTGTTGGGGACGAGGGCACTTCAAATAGCGTAACTTTCATATTTTTTCCTTACCAAATAAGTTGTTAATTGAATACAATTTAGAATGGGTGCCCCCGTCATGGTTGAATTAGAAGGAGAAACCGATCCCTTACAAATTGCTATAAAGGAGTTTAAGTATGAAGTTTAGAAACAGTCATTTATGAAAGAATTGTTAATTATTTCAGTTTTTTTGTATAGAGCGAGAAAAATTCCCATTATTATTCGTCGTTATTTGCCGGACGGAAGTTACGAAGATTGGGGAATGGACGAACTTATTATAACTGATCGCTAAATAAGTTTTGTACACAAAAATATTAATTGACAAAATTTAATGTATTTTCATTCATAAAAACCTTGCCCTATCTTACATCATTCAAAATTATTACGAATAAATAAGGGCGAACGTAAGAATGGAATACTTTTGGATGGAGTGGTGACATTTACAATGGAAGGAAGAATAAACGCAACAGCCAAAATTATTTATGCCATATAATTAAACAAATTGATATCGTCTTCATCTCGCTTTATATATTTGTGCTCGATTAACCATTCGATTTGTTCCTTAATTAACTTTTTGGAAGGCAAAAACATATTTTTAAGTATTTCTACTAACTCGGTTTGTAGTTGGGCATTAGAAAGCCCCTTTCTCATCTTCATAATTTTAACTATTGCTTCCTGATTTATTAAAAAAAAAAAAGTATTGCTTAGAAAAATTGATTAAATATTTTAAAAATTCTAGAATATGTTACCTGAGTTCTGAGAATTCTTAATTGAACTATGCTTTCGTTGTCTTCCTCTTTGCTTCTCTCAGTTGACAACTGTAATCGCCCCACGAGATTTATTTTTCCTCTTTTCTGAGGTTTGCCATTTTTTCTAAGCGACGGAGAAAACTACATTATAATATCTTCTTTTCAATTATAATTATTGTACAAATATATTTACATTAAGGCGAAGTCATGGTTGATCCACAACAGACTACTGTCATCAAAATCTTTTGGAGATTTTGCTTCTGGTTCGCAGAGCAAGACTTGCCGTTTTAGTTTCGGAAATGCTATAAGTGACTATGTAAGATGGTCAATATTATGTAAATAAAATTATAATGCATTATGCGGCAATATTATTTACCCAGAGAGTTTTTCGCAACTCCGGATCGGGCAATTCAGTTGCTAATCTCAGATTATCAAATGAAATTCGATCATGAGAGCGTTGATTAAAAGCAAATAGTACAGCCATTTGAAATGTTGTTACGTCTAAATCGAATCTTCCAACTTGGTTGCAAAAAGATATCTTAAGCATTAAAATTTTTTAAAACAACCGTTTTAATTTATCATATAACAAAATTATATTAAGTTACCGTTCCATTAGACATATGATGATGCCACTGTAGTTTTCGACCGCTATGTTTTTTCCTGTAAAAATCTTCCACTTCAGGAATATAATCTTCTAATTCCATGGGTAGGGAAACTGTTACTCGTTCACTTCCTCTCGCCCAGGCGCCGGCATTTAATATTTTAATGTTTATCGAGTCTGAATCATTACAAATTACAGCAATAAAGTAAAGATAAATTTTTAAAAGTTGCGCATAAAAATTTAAGAAATTACCTGCTAGACTTCCTTTGTTACTTTTGTGTTGCTTTTTAAAATGCTGATTTAAGTCCTCACTAACTTTTATATCTTGAAACATCCTAGCTAATTTGTTAACGTAATCGGCTGGCATTCCGACGTCCTTAAATTATTAAAATAAGACGTTATTTTATTTTTTTAAATGCAAATTGATAATACCGGCTTACCCTTAACCATTCAACCATATTTTCTTCTTTTTCACTATCCGCTGAAGTATCTAAAATTAATCTTCTGGTTAAATGAGCCTTGTGATAACGCATAAATACGTCCTTATTTTGTACATATTTTAAAACTAGCAACTGTTTAAAAAAAATTAATTAGAAAAGTTTCCAACATTTAAGCAAATATTAGTGAATTAAATACCACATCTTTCAGTTTGCTTTCTATATCGTCAGAAGTTAATTTCTTACTCAAAGGAGTTTTTCTTAATAACATATCACAATAATTTGCCAGTAATTCCGGACACTTCGATTCAGGTTGAGTTTTATAGGCTACCCTATAACATACAAAGAATATTAAAAATGTTGAAAAAAAAAATGCCAAAGTTTTTCCTATACCCTTTTTGTTTTGTAGGCAATTCTAGACGAAAAATTGTAGTATCATTTACAACTTGTTTGTAAGCCTAAAATATATAAAATTTAAATTAAAAACATAGAATAAACTTAATGTAAACAAACCTTGTCTCTAGCAGTTAAAAATCTTGGATCATCACCGAAAGCTTCTTTCGCTAATTTACTAAATCTTGTAAATAGTTCCAATAATTGTTCGACATATTTTTCCGAATCCTTGAATAAATTCAATTTTAAATTTAATTTTAAACAGCTTAAATGTACATTCGACTCACTTGAGTTATTGTTTCTGCAGCGGCAATCATATCGGCTTGTCCAGCAGATATTATGTGCTGCTCCAAATCGTTCAGCATTGGATGGATACCATCTACGACTCGATCCAAAAGCCGAAACATTAGCTGAAGCTCTAAATTATTTGTTTAAAATTATTATGCCTGGCTACTTATTCACTAAAAATTTAAATTACTTTCGGTTTCGTTATTTCTAATCATAGCTGGACTTTCGGCCAAAATCGTTTCTTTAAAGGATGTGACAAGAACATTGACACAACAATCGGTTAGCTATTATAAAAAAGTATTTATTAAAAATAAATTAATAGAAAAAGTAAGAAATATTTTTACTGCTTGAACAGATCCTCCAGAAAACGATTCTAAATATTTTTGAGCTCGAACCTCCTCTTCCCTCAACTTCAAATCTGCGTACTTCATATAATTCTGAACTCCATTAGATGCCAAATATTGAGGGGATTTGGATTTATAAAACGACTCTGTTGCATTTATATACGCCTTCTCAAAGTTTTCGCGATATATTTTCAACTTGTCATCAGTGATAGAGCACAAATTTACTATTTTTCAATAAAATAATTAGATTTTTTTTTTTAAAAAAACTCCACTTTAAATAACTTAATATCTACGTGCATAATATAAATTTCTTACCATAAGACTCACGAACGCCTATAACAAGCTGAGAATCAAATGCTTCTCCATTACGTTCTGCATGAACAAGCTTCATGGCGCTATCTTGTAAACGATATTTAATATCGGAAAATATGCTCTGATTCCAGCTATCAAGCATCAACTAGAAATAAAAATGTTACAATTATCTCCTGAAATATTCCTGATCAAAAAAATGTCCGGAAAGATGTTCGATTACTCCAACCATTATTTTGTTATTTCTTTAGTAATCTAACTTATGTCAAATGCCTCTGAAACCTAATCGCCAATAATGCATCTTAGTGCTGCTTGGAGGTGCTCGTAAAAATTTGCGGATATGAACATTACATTAGCGTCAATCGGTTTTTAAGATTACCATTAATTATAATTCTGAATTATTCTAAATTAAATTTTGTTTCAATTCATTGTACGAGAAAAAATAATAGCAAAAGATTGAAATTGGAATCGATTATTCTCTAAAGTTCAAGGTAGTGCTAAACTAATAATTATTCCGTCTTTCTAGATTAAAACAAGGTAAAAATACCGCTAAAATTTTTTTCCCTACAATCAAACAATAACTGTAAATAATATCTTGAAAGCTAAACGCATTCTTAAGCGGCTTTCTGGTTACTCTCGGTTCGTTACCGCCCTCATCAGTGCATTTTCTTGTTTAAATGTAGCATCGATACTTATTTTTTGTTTTGCACTGATAAAAGTCAAATCAACAAACGTAAATGTTTACAATAAAGTTAGTCAAAGAAGTGTTACCAAATCCTTGAAACAGAGAGTAATTAAGATATAAAAGTTGATAAAAGAAATTACCAAACAGATTTCTAAATAAACTTAAACAAAATATAAAGTTGATTACAGTAATTAAACACTATTAAGCTTAAGCCCCCGGGAACATTTTGACCACATGTATTACCTTTCGAACAATGCTTTCTTCATTTTGCAGCTTCTTCGCAACCGCGTGAGTAGTTTTACCAGACAATCCCGTTTCCAATTGACCAAATGGCATCGGGAGATAATTGCATTGAGCAAAAAATTTTCGCCATTCAATGATATAAGCTTTCAATAAAGCTTGATCTTCGCAATGCGACAACACTCTCTAAGCGAAAAAGCCAAAAACAGTTATCAGAAAGTTAAATCACTTAAAAAAATACGATTCATACTTCTTGCGCTTGGTGTATAAAGTCTAAAATATCTTCTTGTAAAGCTTGATAAAGTTTGGTTGAACCTTTGTCGTCCCATAGACAAACCGAGTGAACTGACCAAAATAAATCTTGCCATTCTATGCGATTCACGGTTTCTTGCCTCAAAACCTTTAAAATGGTGGGTCTCATAAAGGGCCATTTATCTTCAAACTGAGTTTGTCCAATATTCTATAAAACACAATTTTGAAAAACCACACTTTCGATTTCACAAATTTAATACTTAGGCCAGTAAAACGATTTTTATTAAATTTGATTAAACAAAGTTGTTATAATGTGCGAACATACAACAATACAAGGCTATATACTTTCTATTATTAGAGTTATTACAAAATCGTAAGACCCTTTGTCATTTAAGTTGATAATCTCAAAATAAAAAGTAAAAAATAGAAACTCACTTTTAATAGGGATGTTGCTACATATGAAGCCATTTCTTTTGACCATGCTGTGGTAGGCTAAATCAATGCTCAATTATCTCTGAAATACTTTTATCACGCTACTCATAAATTATTAGTAAACAATTTCAATCACTCAATTTAATGCAATTTGCGGTACCGAACCCAACACAAGATAAACACGACTCAATTGCGAATTCATCAAGTGCAGAATGCTGATCATCTGTGTTGCGGCGACCTCAATTCCAAATAAATTACTTTTGCTCAATAAAATTTAAAAATATTATAAAAATATTAAATTGATTATTTTAAATATTATAGACAATAATAAAAATAAATTAATAAACTTTCACTGTAATTAATAAAATAAATTTAAAAGTTGAGTCACAATTTTAAAAAAATGGATATTCCGTAAACGTATGAACGAACGTATTTTACGTAAAATTGTCAATAACACGAAAACTTGAATGCCTACGTCATACATAAATGTAGTCAGAATCAAGTTACTTTACGGAAGGTTGGCCTTTTGACCAACCCGTATTCAGCGACAGTGTTGCATCTACGTCTGTGATCGCGGTGTGGTGCGGTTGTTGCCGAGTGAATTAAAAGTAGTGCAATAATAATAATTATAACAAATAAAGTGAGAATTTTAGCTAAATTTTATATTATTTCAAGATAAAATAATGTCTGGAGAAGGAGAAGAAGCAGAAGTTGTGAAAGCGGTGGCGAACAACCATTCTGGAATTCCAAATGCCTTATTTGTGGTAATTTTTATTGGAGCTTTTCTTGTTTATTTTTTACCTTTTTGCGTCAATTATTTACAAAATGTAGGAAGATGTTGACGCTTTTATGAAACTTCCCGAAAATAACGAGAGTGTCGATTTAGTTTTAAGAAAATTGGACGAACAGCATAGCAAATATAAATTTATGGAACTAAACCTTTTGCATAAGAGGAAGAGGTAAACTTGATAAAAGAACGTTGTTAAAAGTATTTCTTAATTTACTACAGTAATCATTTTACTTTAAAGATTGAAGTCTCAGATTCCAGATATTAAAAGTTCTCTGGATATAATTCGCCACATGAAAGTGAGGCAGGTGAGCGGAGTTCATTTCCTTTTATGTATTCTTTTTCCATGTTCAAAATTAATCCGCATTTTCATTTTTTGAAGGAATCATCCGACTTAATTGATACTCATTTTCTTTTATCTGATCAAGTTTACGTGAAGGCAAAAATTCCTCCAACTGATAGAGTTTGTCTATGGCTTGGAGTAAACTGAAAAGCATTCTATTATAAAGTTTGTTCGTTGTTCATGAATCTATTTTACTAGGCAAATGTAATGTTGGAGTACATGTCCGATGATGCTGAATCGTTGCTGTCACGTAATTTAGAAAAGGCAACCAAAAATCTTTCTCAGTTGGAAGAGGATTTGGACTTTTTGCGTGATCAATTTACAACAACCGAAGTCAGTATCCTTAAAAAAAAATAATTTCTACGATTAAGGTAATAATCTCAAAATAAAATTGCATTCCTTGACAAATTCCGTAAAGACATGGCTCGAGTTTACAATTGGGATGTCAAAAGAAGGCAAGCTGCCAAATCAACTACAAATTAATGAGAAGTTGATGATCTACATCTAAACCGAAATTTTAATAATTTTGTTTCTAATTATTTCAACGATCAAAATTTTCAAATTAAATTTTTTTTCTCAAAATTTGTTTTGCTACAATAATAATTTTTATATTGCACTTGTTTATTCATTGCTAAACTACTAATATATTATGTTTTTATTATTGTACAAACGGGGCTTTTGATTGAAAGTCTCCTAAAGGCATCAATGTGGTAGTCAACGATTCGGATTATTAAAAGTTCTTAACATTTAAATATCCATTCTATCGATCGTTTTCTGGTGAACTTGATGGATCAGGTTGAGATTGCTTAGAAATCTACAAAGTAACAAAACTTTTTTTAACTATTGTACAATTAATTTGTTAGTATTCTTAATAATTCTACCGTTTCTTTTAACTGATCATTTTCTAAACGTAAAGCTGCGATTTCCTTTTTTAGACTTTCAAGTTCTTGATTTTCAGGAGGAGGATCCGGATGGCAACTAATACGTTCTTTAACGTATCTATTGAATTTATTATTAATTATATTTTTATGAAATTAAGACAAGTCACAGAATAATTTAATTACTGAATGGTTTCTGTTGGCCTTTCACCTTCTTCATACAAATTAACCAATGCTGAAAATAAAAAACCATCTACATTAAAATCAAATTCTACAACAATCTACAAAATAGCTAATAAAAACTTTCAAATTTGATTTATTAAATCTTTTTTTAAAGAAATCTTAAGAAGTATATTGATTGAGAAACATAATATTTATTTAATCAAATATCTTAATACCGAATTTCACTCATTCAAATTATTGACAAAGGTAAGACTCAAAGTTCATTGACAAAGCAATCGAAAACGCATTGCATGATTGTAATGACATTAAATTGGAATGATTATGCATTCAGGATTTAATATTACTGTAAATACCTTTAGTAAGAGCATCCAAAAGACCCGTTTTCTCTAAATATTTTCGAAATTCCTCCCTTTTTGAATCTCCTGGCTAGAAAAGTAATTACCGGTACCCATTAATAGTTTGAACAATAAAAACGCAAGATGGTGATTTTATTAATATCGCCACAATGCTCATTGACATCAGAGACAAAGATTACTTACTCTAAACGCCATTATTGTAAATTATGCTAGAGCCTAAAAAAAGACTTAATTTAATATAACTACTGTAACTTTAAACAAGAAACTGGTGAACTTTCAGAAATTAGACAACTGAGCAAAACGTCAACTTCATCATCTTCACGACGGGGATTCAAATAATCGATTATGAAACCAATTGCATATCGATTACTGAAATCGTATCACGTGACTGAAGGCGCGAACTTTGCTGACGACGTGGTGGCACGTCAAAATTACTAACAAACAAATCTACGATACCTCAAAACGGCCACGAGGTATATTTATTGAATAGGTTTGGTTAAGTTAACTAAATATTACTCGGAGTATTATTAAACACTTTATAATTAGTTAACTTACATATTAATAATTTTGTTAGTTACGGTAGGCAAAATCGACAATAAACAATATCTAGTATATTATTCCACATAATTAAACTATCTCGCGGCCGTTTTGAGGTTAAGTAGATTTTATTTAGTTATTTTGACGTAGATATTTTTGTTTTAGTTATTATGACATGGAACCATTTGAGGCCTTTGTGAAGTTTGCGTGTGATCAGTACCGCGTACGTATTCATAAAAACTTAAAATTGAAATAATATTTAATATGTATTATGTAACAAAATTGTATCGGGAATTTCATCACGAATTTTATTCCATTTTCACGAATCACGTTCATTGACAGAAAACTATTCTGTCAAGGAGGAATTGATTGACCGGTACCTACGATCGAATGTGTAATGCGACATGTATTGCAACAGGCCTGGATTGTGTGTCAGAAACTATTTTAAAAAATTAGTGCGTAATGATGAGTATGTTATTGTTTATTATACAGTACATTGTACAGGTAAATGGTTATGATTCTGGCAATGATATGATCAAGATGATGCAGATGCCTCGTGATTCGTAGGCTACGCAGTGCCTTCAAATGTAACTTTCTCGAACTTCTTTCGGAAATGAGTACCGCTACAGCGCGTGGTGCGGGCAGTCATGGAGTTTGACCAGGGCAAATATTATTGTGGCATCGCTTTTCGTGTGTTTCGTCCGATTCCGGTAAATGTTATATCGATTTAGTGACAATAAGAGCTACTATAGAGTTGCCAAAGCCTTCATGGGAGAAAAGTTTTCCTCAACTCTTGGGGCAACTGTTTCTAGCTATGTTTAAATTTCGGAAGATCTATTTCAATGGTGATTCTACAGGTAACAATAATAATACTGTAATTATAGTGCAAAAATGATAAAATATTAGATTACCGGTACTAAATTAATGTAACTTATTTACTTCATTTATTTTCAGACTTCTTAATAATTTATTGACTGTAATTTCTTCATCAATCATTAATAGCGACTGCTGTACGATGACACCAAAAACGGTAATACTGTATATATTTTTTTAAAATACATACAGATTCCAAACTGAATTAATTTTTAATTATTTCATAAGCGTGAGCTTGTGATTAACTAACTCACTATTTTCATTTTGTTTTCGTTTCCTTTTATTTTGTTTTGGGAACAGTATTTTTGTTTTAATTCCTGCTTTGTAAAGTTTTTATTAGGCTCAAAATTCAAATCCAGCATAGCTAGGCGATTGATAACGTTAAAGATAAACAGGTGAACAAGGATGTTCTTTAGTGATCATAAAATACGGTATATTTTATCGATGTGCATTTGTGTGGTGAGGTGTAAAGTTAAATAACTTTAAAAAATCGTATGGTCATCACACTTTCTTACAGTTAATCAGGTCCAAGCCGTACCTATGAGTAGAAACGTAACCAAGTTCCACATAAAACGTTACACGTAACACGCGCTGCAGAACGAGATTTAAAGAATTTTTTAGTTTTTTTTTCCCCCCCTGCCTCTTTCTTTCTTTATTCGTTAGATTGGACTCTGAGTCGAGATATATTTATTGGTTGAGAGTGGAAATGCACGCAGGTCGTAGAGTGCAGAAATTGCATAAGGCTGGAATGGGCTTCCAACTAAAATAAGCTAACACGGACACAAAGCTACACTTCACTTCCCTTTTGCTTTTCATATGAGTGAAAAATCCAATTTGTTTTATTGGTCATGAAATTTGCTTTTCTTACTTCAAGATTTTTTTTTTCTATTTCAACATTTTACTTTTCTGTCTTTTTTGTTTTAATTTTTTCTTCCCCTTTTTTCTAGCTTTTTTTTTTTACTAGCATAATTCTATGATTTTTATTTCTTACCCAACTTTGGGTTTTATTTGCTTTATATTAATAGGCGTTTCACTCTTCGAACATTATATTGCTTCGCCGCATGTTACCAATAATAAAAATAAGGCGTAGACCTATACGGTACACGAATACGATTTTTCGCTCATTGATTTTAATAACGAACGGCGATTTACATACAACATCGAGTTTTATCACCAAAAATCAAATTTCAAACGATACTGATTAATGATCTATTCTAGAGTTATGGCGCCATTGCTATCAATAAATATTTACATTTACTTTTATGAAATAATAAATTGTTAGTACCGGTACTGTTTAACAAAATAAATGAAGTTGAAAAATTGAAAACGATTAGATTTCTAGAATTGTAATGACAAAGAGAGGAAAAGCCAAGATAATTACGATTTTTCGAAATTATTATCGATGATTATGACTATAAATTAATTGACTAAGCAGGTGGAAAAGGCTTATATACTACTACTGTATTTTTATTGAGTACAATTACTTTTAAAAAGCTAAAATTTTGGTTGTGAAAATTGTCGACCATAGTCCGTGTGAGCGAGTTATTATTGGTATCGTAGAAGTCCCCGAAAGGGCTAAAAGTGGCAATTTCATGATTTTTAATTAGAGTGGCCTTCGGAGTAAGATGTTTTCTTGGATAAACTTGTAAGAATTTCGTTGGAAAACGTTAAATCGGATTTTTACTGTTGGTATGTTAACTCGCGAAAATCTATTTTCTTTCTAAAAAAACTTTTTATCCGATTGTATTTATTGTTTTTGAAACACTCTTTGAAGCATTTGTTTCTATCATTACTATTTTTTTTTGTATTTTTTTTTTTTTTTTGTTTTACTAAAAACGGACAGAAATTTCTTTTCTTCATTTTGTGGAACCGCTTGGTGACTCTTCCATCTTTTTTGTCGACGACTTGTCGGTGCATCATGTGGCTCCAATCGTTTTTTGATTTGTTGACACTAGCAGATGTCTATAGCAAATATTCCAACGAAAACTGAAAACAAACTGCTTTCAATTTATAAGATTTTATAAGATTGAAAAAGAAAAGTTTCGTTTTTTTTTCATATTTTTTTTTTAACGAACTAAAAACATTGGTTTCTTTTTTATTATTTTATGCAAAACAAAAAAAAAAAAAAAAAGCGGAGGAAAAAGTGGGTCGTTTTAAAAAATTTAGTTATCAACCGTAACGAAACTTTTCTTATAAAAATGCTATTTGAATAACAATACTGTACTCGATTTAAAGAATTGGTGACAACAAAATAGCTTTTTCAAATTGAAATAAGTTTGTCACAAGCAAATTTTAGTTAAAACTATAAAAGCAAAATACATACCCGTATATTAAAACACAAAAATAGTACAGTATATGTATTAAATTTTAAAATAGTTTTTGTATTTTAAAAAGCTACGACAATAAAAAAAAACCTAGATCACAATAACATTCGTCTGTTTTTTCTATTAGTCCCATGGTAATAACAAACTGAGTTCAGTGTATTAACCAAGGAGTAGCGTCATCGTAAATGTAGTTTTGACACATTTACAAATATTGTCCCTTCCTACCCAAAATGATAAGTTTCATAAGAAAAAAATGTCAATTTTGGCCTTAGTGTGATTTCTTTCTGGTGTGTCATTCCCAGCAGCAGCCTTGCATTACCTTGTACAAGAAGAAATTAGAAAGTGCCGAAAATTCCTAGAAAATGTTTTCAAGTTTGATGCTTGTATTGTCAAATTCTACTTGATTTTTTGAAAAACTATTATAATTTTTTTAAAGCATCTGCAATTTCGGCTCTCAGGGTTATTTACACTTTGCAATGATCTGTCCAAGTTCAAGGGCTATCAATAATAACATTTAATAGTTTTGATGGATAATACCCTTCATTTTTAAGCTTTTGGAGTTTTGGCTAAATTCCAGTTTGTGTTTCTTAAAAAAACTGGAAATTAAATTAAAATGGTTTCTAAACCATTAAAGTTAAATAGTTTTCGGGGAATAAAATTGAGAAGTAATCGATTATTTTTTATATGGTAGATACAGAGTCCTTAAAGATGGAGGATAGTTTTGAAAAATTAAAAACTAAATCAGTTTTTAAGGAAAATGGATTTTTTTAAAATGTTTATTTTCAGTAACATTCTTTAATAATGCAGTCTTAGAATAAAAGTTAAGCAATGGTGGGGAGGGGAGAAAGAAATAATATTTTAGTTTCTGGAATGAGAACGATTATTTCCGGCGGCCAGTTTTTTATGGTTAACTGCGTTGTGACAAAAAGAATACTGTTGCATTTACCGGTGGAGTTTTCGTAAAAGATCTCCACCGCATTTTTTTATACAGTAACTAGTGTAGTCTGTAGGTATCTTTTATTCTGAGCATCGAACTTTAATGTTTCAGAGTATCGATTTTTTTTTGTTCAATTAAATCATTGCTCGAATTGGGGCTTTGTTTAAACCTGAACGTGGGCGAAACACCTAAGCCCATCCTAATGACTCTTTCCTCTTCCTCTACACTATTTTTTTTTTTTTTTTAAATTTTTATGGTACGTTGTCCAGATTGGTTGGTGATAATAAACAAAACATGTCTAATAGTTATTATGCTTCATTTTTCCTTATATCGTTGAAGTTAAGCGATGCTTAGCCTGGTCGGTAGAAATTAATTGTTAATTGTACTGAATATTTCTTGGAGGAGATAAAAACATAATGATTTAAAATAATAAATTTTTACTAATAATTAATTTAATTTAATATTTAATTTAATTTAATTTAATTTAATTTAATATTTAATTTAATTTAATTTAATTTAATATTTAATTTAATTTAATTTAATATTTAATTTAAATTTGTCGCTTTATCAAAAAAAAAAAAAAAAAAGAAAGGCAAATATACATATAATTTCCCTTTACACAATTCAAAAATATATATTTAGCTCATATAATTATGCATACAGAATGATTATTTGGGTGTGCTAATTTTGCTGAATCACAGCTATTTCCCAATACGTGCTAGCATTTTTTTAAGCATAAGCTTACAATGTCGTTGCAATGCCATGGTTTGTTATATCTTGTAGAGATTAATAATTTTAAATACAATCATTATAGCATTTTCCAGAAATTTTTTAGACAAAAAAAATAATAATGCTGAAGTTAATAAAATTACGGTGCCGGTAGTGAAGAAAAACAAAGACTGTAAATAAAACTTTTTCAATATCGAATTATCGCGTGCATTTTGACTTATAGGTGGAATACCATATCGCATATTACAAAGTGAGATTTAATAAGTTTTGATTTATCGCATTTTTATTTTCGTTCCTTTTTTTTTTTTTTTTAAAAAAAGTTAAGTTATTTGAATGAGCGATAAGGGCGGGTTGAGGAGACGGCGTTTTTAATCCGTTTATTGATTTTTATCTAGCGATTAAAAACGAAGCTGAAACCATCGAAACTTGGTTTATTAAACAAGAGATTTTGCTGATTGTTTTTCCAACTGCGAATCGCATTTTAATCGCTGCGGGGGATCGCCTCATTTTTATCACTTGGGCAATTATTAGGCGAGAAAAAACGGAGATGGAGGGGAAAATCAATTACGGGATAAACTGCTTAAACATTTGATTTTTATACTCGCGGCTAATACATTTTTTTCTTAAACAATATGAGACGAAAACCCCGATCCATCGTTTTTTGAGTTAGATAACAATTATTGAAATAGGGGTGAAACAGTGGATCGAGGCTTTGATTTTGAGTCTAAATCATCGTTTCGGAATAAATAAAAAATTGCTTTACTTCAACGCTTGCCTTTTTAAATTAATTTCTCCCGACTTTAATTGCAATTATTACCAGTAGCGTTTTATCTAAATAAAAGGTAGACGATTTGAAGAGCTTTAGGAAACCATGTTTCAAGTTATAATTAAAAGCTAACTTTAGGTTTTCATTATAGTTTATATACGGTAATTAATTATTTAATTAATATTTTTTTTTTATGAGAAACAAAAATATTGTTCAAAATTTGAACCTTTCAGTTTTTAACTGTAGTCTTTGAATGGACGCCATATTGTTTTTGAGCAAAGTTGTTTGCATTCGACGCTTGATTTATACTCAAAGTTTTTCAATCGGAACTTTTTGAATGTTGCGGGAACGAAATAAATGAGCGCATTCGCGGAAACGTCACCGCATAAATCTGCAATTGCTTTACAATTCTTTAATAAATGGCATAAATAAATTACTGGTGAAAAATGCGAGGGGGTTATTTTTAAAGTCTCTGGGTGGGTGGCGGCATCTTCATGTTACGAGTTAACGAAAGGTCGATACAACGAATTTCAGCGAATTTGTTACTTTCGAATTTTGTGGAGGGCGCAAAAACTATTAGAAATTTCATAAATTTTGATGAAAGCAATATTAAAAGAGTGCAAAAATATTTTTAATTATCTCTACACCGTAGAACGTCGTTATATAACGGCTTCGAGTAGGTATAACGTCATTTTTCTGAAGTTTCATGCAGGAACATTATTTCAAAATTATTATTTTTTTTTAGCGTAGGTTGGGGACCCTTTTTTTTTTTTTTTTTGCTAATTTACATGCGTTTTTACTAACTCGAATAATTTTTATGTTTTTATGGCACTTAATGGGTGGAAGAATTAAAGTAGAGTACAGTACAACGAAAAGATCTCTAAACTAATTAATTCTAGTCTTTACTGCATTTAAGCAAGTAGAAGTTAATAAATTTGTACGTCTACATTGCGAGCATATTTTCGTGCAATGATCTACAGCTAATAGTAGTTTCTGGGTGCAGCTAATGAAATTTAAATCCAATTTTTTTCTCCTTACGAATTTTTAACGCGTGAAGTCGAATTTGTTAGTGGAAATAATCGAATTTCTTGGAGTTGCGCCCCTGGCGGTGAAAGTTTGCGACAGGAAAAGTGATGGTGAAATATGCTAAGCTGCGGGATGTTCACACATTCTTCTCCCTCACTAAGGGTGGGTGGTAATGCGGGGGAGGGGGCGTGCTCAGCGTCGAATCAACTGTTCTTTATTTAATACACTATCTACATAGAAAGATGGGGATGAAATAACGATCGTCTGACCGTCTTTCTTTCGTTCTCTCACTCTCTCATTCATTCTGTCTCTCACGTTTAACATTCGCGAATTTCGTTTAAACCGCCTTCGCAATGTCTTTACCCATATAACTTGAGTTGAATATGTCAGTGAACGATGAAGCGTGCTTACGGGAGAGTGAAACCTCGATCGATCGTTTTTAATAAGAAAAAATTCAAGGCAGGAAATGAATAGCGGAAAGCGCTGGTTACTTTTCTTGAGAAAATTAATGCGCGAAATGACTAAACACAAACATTTGATGAATATTTTATTAGCTTTTTAATGATACATTTGGTTTTTAATTTAATACATACATACATAATTGAGCTATTCAGCTATAGATACCTTATAGTGGAAAACATTTGTTAAATCAGCAAATTTTAATGCATAATAATTTTCATTTAAAATTATAAAGTAACTTGTGACATAGGCCTAATCAAATATGAAATCACGCTAAAGTTTAAATTTTATGAGGCAAAAACGATGAATTGAGGATACGTTTTCATTTTGTCATCTCTTTTAATTATTCATACTTTTATGCTTTAGAATCTTAGATTAACATTGTTTATTCCAAAATAAATTTAAAAAAAAATGATTCCAACTTTAAATCTATCCTAGAGTAAAAGGTAATTAGTCAAAACGTTAAATTAAAAATAATAAATGCATTAAATTATGTTGAATATTTAAATACGCTTAATAAAAAATAGACAATTAAAGAAGATAGCCTAATTATGATAAAATTAAATTAAAATGATGTAAGTGATAATTAAAACTATTATAAATAAATTTGGTAAACTTTAATAGCAACATGTACCGGTACACGAGAATCAGCTCCTTAAATATAAAGCTAAAACGAAAACTTTCTTAACAATTTAAAAAAAAACAGTACCTGGTATATAATGTTAACATTAACCATATAATTAATACACGTAATTCGAAAAAATCAAAAGGAAAAAAAAATTCAATTAAAAGCGGAAGAAGAAATATTTTGTGAACTACCAATTGCTGTGCATATGCCTGAACGATAGATCGGGATTTTTTAAAAGCGCAAATTCACTTGAAGATGTTCATCTCTGAAGATCTATTTTTGAAGTGATCGATAATGTGTGATGATGATGGTGGCCTAACTCTTTGCCTCTCTCTATCCTGCGATACGATGATGATAATGATTGCCGCTTGCGCACAACGTGGGTCGCTACCCCCTTCACTACAGCAGCCCTCCCTCCCCCAGTCTCCTCTCCCCTACCTAACCCTCCCCCTTACCCCTCGAGGCCCTTGAACGTTTTAAAACTTGAAAATGCTAGCTGCTAGCACAATTTCACCATTATCGTTTCTAACTTCTTTAACTTGTAATATGTTGACATTGCATTCTAGCTTGGTTGGCTGCTTTGGGTCTTGGGGGGTGGCGAGTGGGTGGGTGAAAAAAAGAGAGAGGTGGGGTGAGAGATAAAAGTGACACGGGTTATTGGTGACGCGAGACAACTATGAAAATTGTGACGGGTATTGTCAATTATTTTTTGATAGAATTTTTTTTATTATTTTTTTTTATACTTCGTACTGTATATATTTTTTTCTTTTATATTTTGAAATGGTTGGCAAATTTAATCGCTCGATTTCGATACAGTACGTGTTGTAATGTTTTTGAGGTACCGGTAGTTAATGGCCTTTTTATACGGGTATCGTTTATATCGCTGCAGAAGAAGTTATACAATACCGTACGCAATATAATACCGTAGTACATGTAGTTTTTTTTGTTTTTATTTGCATAACAAAAATATCTAAAAGTTTTTAAATTGTGAAACTAATTTAATTAAACTTCTTATACCGGTAGTTTATTTAAAATATTCGTCGAGTTAGATAAGTTTACAATTTTACGCTTTTACCATAGCCTTGGTAGCAAAATGTTGGAGCTGGGGGCAACAGGAAAAAGAGCCGAGAGCTCTCATTATAACCTTTGCAGCGTTGGAAGTCGGATAATTTATTTTTTTATTTAGATTATACTGGTAATAAGATGTCTTGAATATTATTTTGCGTAAAACTAGCGTAAGTTAAAGCATGAAGTTTTGTCCCTGATCTGACCCACATGTTCTCATTGAAGTTGCAGTTGCGTGTGGTCAATCGTGTGGTTGTCTTTTCGAAGTTTTTCTTACCATATTACCTTTTGTTATTTACTAACGCAAATAAATATATACAACGGAATATTTCTTTTCACCTAAGTTTATTCAAGTGAAAAAATCGTTTTGTGTTTTCGGCTTGAACGACAGTAGTAGAAAAATGCTGTATTTCTGATCAGGACTGAAAGCAATAATACTCGTAGTTTCCATGCAATTTTAGTACAACGTAAGGGTGAGCTTTACTTTATCGAAGTTTGCGGTTTAAAGGCTGTACAGTAATCTGAAAGCTTCTGAAGCACGAAATTATATCAACGTAAATTAATATATAGGCTACTAGTGAATTAAATTTGTAAAATAGCTGATCGTAGCTCGTGGACTAGGAATGTTGGCGCCAGGTGTATGTTATTTATTCAGCCACAGCCTAGTAACATTTGTTCCCCTAGCGGCGATTTTAATGTCAAGTAATGGAATTAAGGAAGAGCGAGTGTTTTGATTGATTTGACGCTTCTTCTTTTCCGGTATTAGATGGAAAATGTATTCATCAACTTTGTAATGATCGTCACGCACATCTATAATTGAGACGGAACACGTGGCGTCACTCGCGTCGTGTCGATATTTAAGAAACATGTCCGTGTTTGTGTATCTAGTCTATGTATATAAATATTTTGCGATGCCGACGAACACGTGACTATTTTGGGAAATGAAAGAGTGTATTGTTGAGAACAGGATTTGCTTCTTAAGGGCCTTAATCATTATGTATCTAAACCACGGCGGAGGTTTTATAGAGTTTTGATTGTTTAGGATCACCTAAAATGCAAACTGAATATAATGTAATTCAAATACAGTAGTTGCAATATAAATTATTAATTTCACAAATGTTCAACATAATTAGAATCACAAATCAAATTCGCAAAACAGATCACAAAATATCAATTACTCAAAAACATTAAAATATCTGTAAGTTAAATTTCTAGAATACATATTTGGAAATTTAATTTCAAAAATTAGATTCCCAGAAAACCACCATCAACAAATCATAAATCACAAAAGATTGAAAAAATAACACTGGTACCGTAATGTCAAATTCCAAGAAAATGAAATTCGCGCGTAAAAATCTAAATGTATCGTTTTAATTGTAGATTTCAAATAAAACTTTTAAAAAAGTAAAAGTTTTGATTGAAAATTTTGAAATAAAAATGCTATAAAAAATACCAAAAATTTCAAAAACTAAAATACCGGTACTAAAGAATAATACTAGTGCCTAAAATATATTAAAGTTAATGAATTTTTTCTTAAATTTTGTTTTCACTTTGTTATAAATGGACTGTCGTTTAGTAAAATCCGGCCCTGGTGAGCTGAATCGACGTTTGAGATGTGATTTCTGTCCATCCGTGTCCGATCTTGTTTACTATCCTCATATTATTACACTTTTCTTTCCATCATCGCGGCGCGTCTCTCTTCTCCCACCCACTCACCCTTGACTGCCATCCCCTTCGCAAACTTCTATCCATCTTTTAGTGGCAAATAAACTCGCAACGTTAGTTTATAAATATCATATACTGTATGTACATGTTTTTTGAAAGGGGGAAAAAAGACGTCTTAACTGACGTATACATGGTAGCAGTTGTCATCGAATCGTTACGCGTGACGCTACCTCTTTCTCGTCATCAGACCGCGTACATTGTTTATTCGGAAGGACGTTAGAAATGTAATAAGACGACGGAAACGGCTGTTACTGTCTGTAGGGTTACTTGCGCGAATATGTTCGAAGCGAAAACCGCGGCGGTATTTTGATTAAGAAGAGTTTATATTATAGTGAAACTTGTTTATAATGAACTATTGAGCCGGGCAGAATTTGTTTGTTTTACTAAAATTCTTTGAAACGAAATGTAGACTTACTCAAAATAATTCTGAATTTCTAACTAATTTTCGTAAATAATAAAATAAATGGTTAAAATTGCATTTTTTAAAATAGAATATTTTTTGAGGCATATTTATTTATTTTGTCATTTTATTGATCAAATTTTTTCTGCATAAACTAAAAAATAAACTTGAATAGAATTTAAACAAAATTATGTATAACGGAACCTAAAATGTATTTCGCTCAACTGGAAATTTGGTTTCAGTTTCAGGAAATCATTTTTTTACGTTTTTCTGAAATTAAATTACGTTGCTACAAAAAATTTACAATGTACAGTTGTACAGAATTATTTTTTTTTAAAATTATTACCTAAATATATTTTTTTTCAATACTGGTGTATTTCAAAATAAAAATACTGTTTTTGAAAAACACTTAAAAAAAAAAAAAGATTAGCATAATATTTTTTTTGGTTAAAAATTGAAAAAGTTTAATATCTTAAAGACTAAAATATTTTTTAAAAGCTTTGAATTGAAATGTAATCTGTGAAGGTTCGCATGAAAGAAACCTTATGCTGAAAGACAGAAATCGATTTTTAGTTGGTTGTTGATTCTTAAAACAGGATCAACATCTGAATTAAGGATGCTTTTTTAAAAATACTGTATAGTAAAACCCACTAATAGTGGGATTTTTGCACGGTCTCTTGAACAGCACCATTGGAACATGATTGTGTTAAAAAAAACCGCTTATAGTGCGATCCCGCATATTGTGCGGCCATATTTTGATCCCCAGAGATTAAAAGTCTGTATAATACGAGGGTAGGCTGATAAGTAATGCCTCCACCTCTATATCTTTTGAACGGATTGGAGCACTGTCTTCAAACAAACACTGGAGTGAAGGTCTGACCCTCCTCTACAACTTTG
>JAQGAZ010000152.1:0-92209 GCA_034692225.1 Polydesmus complanatus
GGCGTTGGCGATATAGAAGAGAGCGAACGACTTTAGCCACACTTAGCACAACGCAAATTATTAACTGGATACAACGTAATCAATGTGTAAAATTAAATGGAAAGTAATTGCTCACACGAAATAAAAACAAAAAATAAAATTGGAATTTGTTAACCGAAAATGCACATAACGTAGGGGGGAAAAATAATATAACAAATTTAAGATAGAATCGGACTACAAATAAAATGTATTACTATATCGTAATCAAAATAAAAAAGCTCAAACAAAATCAAAATTAATTACAAACACATACCGATTAATTCAGCAAAATTCTAAGACTGTATAGCTCGGTTATAACGGCGTCGAAAAGACTGAACATTTTAATGACGTTTTATCCAAGTTTTGTAACCTAAAAATTGATGGATTTGCTTCAATAATACTTCTTTATACAACGTTGTATAATTATGCAACGATAATAGGTCCATTGATAATAACCATCAATTCTGCATTACGTTTTATTTTTAGACACAGCAGGCCTATTTATATAGAATTTCAAAGATTTTTTTACTGTTTTTTTTTTAGAAGGAACAGAAGGACAGTAAGTTATTAAATTTGGTTCAATATTCCAAATATCTTTAAAAATAAAATAAAATGTAGTAGCCTACGTATTTTGTCTTTTTAGACGCTATAGCCGATGTTAAGGTATTTTTCTTGACGCCAAAACAGAGGTTGTTTTTTTCACACGAATGACGTAATTTTTAAAGCAAATCGAAAAAATAATTAATAAATTGTTAGCTTCTAAAAAAATATAAAAATCTTGAAAAAGAATTGAATCGTTCCAAAGCTAAATAATAATACAATAATAAACCTAAACACTGAATGAGACTAAAAAAACCAGAAAAAAATACAGGAAAAAATTTTACAACTTTAAAAGAAAAACTCGAATCCAAAAAAAAAAAAATAAATAAACCTAAAAATAAAATTAGAATGACAACTATTTTTTCGGTTTCAGTGTTTCTTTGAAATATGAGGCTTAATACAATTTCCTTAGTTTATTTAGAAAAACGAGGCACCCGATAAAAAATAATATGTTATAATTTTCTGAATTCATGAAATCTCTGAAAGAGTAAAACAATGTCGATTCAGAGTAGTTTTCGGATGTGCAATTACAGTAATATGAATGAGTGTAACACGGGAACGCAAAAAAAAGAAAAAAAAAAAAAACAGCGCATTATTTTTTAATCGTTTGGCAACATCGTGACAGAATTAGATTAGTGCAACCGTGATCTATTTTAGCAACAAAAATCTAAGCGGCCAAATTGAGGCGGTAAATAGCAAAACAAGGTAATTTCGTCGGCGTGGGGCGGGGTGTGCAGCTGTCGCGCGCCCCCGAAAATATACCGGTACCACAATCAAACCTCAACATAATATATTTGCGTTTTCGAGCTGCTTACTAAATTCGTTGGATCATTTCCCGAAATTCTGAGAAATATTTGCAAGTTAGTCTATTAGTAGCATTAGTTAGATTATATTTAGAAAAAAGTGATATATATTTTTTTGAGCGTACGATCAACCGGAGCTTTATACACACACACACATCTACATCGCACACTTTTTGGCCTTAGCCTACCAGAATTGTAGGATAATAAGGGAGCGAACAGCTCTCTTTTGATTTATCCATTTAAAGAACGACTTTCTCACTCATAAAAATTATTTTCAAAACACTTTATCGCGCAACCGACGCTAATTTCTTTCGAATTCGGTACATACTTTCTAATTTTAGACGCTTGACATCAAAAATGCAATTCGAGTACGTAAAATAAAGCCCCAAACTAATCTCTTTTTTCCTCATTTTTAATATTATTACCGTGTATTGAAGATTATGATGATGATGATAATAATAAGAAGAAAAATTCTAATCAAAATATTATAGAAAGTCATTCGAAAATGTTGTTTTTTTTTGTCGCGAAAATCTGAAAATATTTGCCAGGCGCAACTCAAGGATTACTTTCGAACTTAAAAATATTTTTAGAAATATTTGGTACATTTACCTAGTTTTATTTTTACATTTTTCTATTATTATTGTCTTTCTAGAAACTTACGTATGAAACATTTTATTTACAGCATTTTAACAATTACAAAATATTTCTTCAGTCAAATCAAACGTACATTATTTTGATTGTAATATTTGCCCGTTTTCTCGGATCAAGGAAACGAGTGGAAAAATTCTTAAATTGCGCTCTTAGAGCTTTTAAAAAGTGAAATTATTAAGAACAGTTATGATTATTTAATCGAAAACGACGCGCAAACAATGCAGATGCAGCGAATGCAAAACTATTCTCAAATTTTAAAATAACTCAACTTTTCACTCTAAAATCGATATTAATAATTACTCAAGGTACCTAATAAAACTTTAAAAACAAATGAATTTCCGTTTAATGACAATAATTATTTTTTCTATCATTAATTGAGTGGAAACGCATGGTTTTAGAATTAACACAGACTTCACCCTAATATTTACTACGTTCAACCAAATGTTCAAAAAAAAAATGCACAAATTCTTTTTGATATTTTCATATATTTGGCTGTTAATTTTCTTATTTACATAATTTCCTTTAAAATTTAATATAATCCTTTAAATTTTACTGGTTTTTTACTTCAAGAAATTTGCCAAACAACTTTTTCTTCCAGTTCGTTATGCAAGTCTTTAATGAAACTCGAACTGTTTTTACTTTGCAAATACACTAGGTATATTAAACTGTAAGTAAATAAATTTTAAAAATGTATTTATTACGAACGTATTTCTAAAATAAAAATAATTGTTTCAATTGAAATTTCATTAAAAAAATTATCAGACGAACCGTTGTTCAGTTTGTTTAAGTCTATTTTTGATAATGTTCGATTAATTCGAATGCTCGATTGATTTTTCGTTAAGCTATATGCCGTCAGTTGAACGAATTCGAAAAAAAAGAGCGCAACTAATGATTAAATAAATAGAAAATAACCCATTCGTAAAATTAATGAAGCTTGTTAGGGCATTAAGCTACCGTTCAAACCCAAAAAAAAAAAAAAACGCAGAAAAAATTTCAATATAGAACGCTTTTAAGAAAGTCTTGTTATTTTTCCCCCCGACAAGTAAACAACTCGAAAAATACCTTATTAAACTTTTGTCATGGCAATTTAAAAATATATATATATATATATATACAATATATATACAGTATAAAAAGAAGAAATTGCCAAGATAAATTTTCAAGACTAAAATACATTTACCGCTAATTCAATCCAACTTCCATTTTGGCGAAGTGCAAATTAGTTGAAATAACAAACAGCAAAAATGAATAGGCCTACCTATACCGTACCGGTACATGTAATAAAATGAGCGATGATTTTGTAAATTCTTTGGAAAGAAATTTAATATTTCAAAAAAAAAAAAAATTATTCTTGTATATTGTATTTAAAATTTTGTACTATTGACGCTCGTTCAAAACAACTTTTACTCGACAGTAATACTATTATAAATATTATTAAGTTTTGATGTTATTCCATAGAATATTTTTTAAATAATATTTTCCTAGATTTTTTCATTGCAAAAACTCGGCTCGAAATAAATAAAGCAATAATAATTTGCGTCGATATAGTTTTGATGTGGGACGTAATTGCATTGTGTGGAGTATTTTTTCATCCACATCTCTCCAATGCGTCATTTTTGCCACCAAACGTGTACAATTGACTGGATTTTTTTTCTTGTTTAGATAAAACAGCATCCATGGTAACCTAATAAATACACGGCTTTCAGTGATGAGCCTTTTTCCATCTTTAAACCAATGTTTACTCTCAACATCATTCTGAATTATGACAACAACCAAAAAAATAGTACCTAAATATTTTCTTTATCGCAAATCCGGATTCTATCTACATCTCCATTTTTCTTTTAAAAAATAAACCACACATTTGAAAATAGAGATTAAAATACAGTATGTTAACGACTAAAATTTTAAAGAAAATATATTACGATAAAACATAGCAAAATCAACATTTTAAAATTAAGTACAGTAAACAAAAAAAAAAATGCAACCTTAAATTTAAACCTAATGTATTAGATGCAATAGTTTAATAAGAATAGTAAGAAAAAAAAAGGCATGTAAAAATTGCTTCAATTGCTACAGTATACCGAGTGTACATTATCAAGTTAATATTATTAGTATTGAGCACCATACTGTATATGCTGACCCTATTAGTCAGCATTAATATGTGATTATTAAGGTCAAGGTATATAGAATATAGCGCTAATAATATTGACTTGTGACTCAGAATGAAACGAGGCACAGGTGTCGTTTTTCCAGGTGTCACATTCATTCTTTCAAATTTCAATTAATTTTTCATTTCAAAATTATTCAATTTTTTAGAATAGTTTGTTTATGCATTGGGGGAGGGAATGTTTTGGCTAAGTTCTACAATAATAATTAATAAAGACATTTTCACCATAAAAATTCATTTGTCTGGTAATTTACTTTTTGCCACTTTCAGCCTATTTTATTTCTTCTTTTATTTCAAATATATTAGTCGCAACAAAAAATACTAATTAACAGCCATTTGCTAATTAAATATTCATCATTAAAACTTAAGTGAATATAATTTAAAAAAATTTCTTAAGTATTTTTTTTTTCTTTTTTCATTTTTTTTCTATTTGAGGATTTATGCTGAAAAGTGTTTTAGGAACCCGAAAAATATTTACTTCAAGTAAGTTAATAGTAAAAATACTCCAAAATTGATGCTCGTGAGATTGGCGGATTAAGCATTAATAAAAACGATAGACACGCAAATATAGAAAAACTCGAAAAGATTGAATGTAAGCTTCTTAGGACGTTTCCATGGCGACCTATACGCTTCCACTCTCTGCTTTGCGTTTCGACTCTACACACAGCTATTGAAAATGGTAAAAATGACTACATTTTCTGTATTAAAAAAAAAAGAATAGCATTGTTGAGATTTTTTCGAGAAAATAGTTGTAAAAATGTCACGTCTTTGCGCCTGGCTCTCAATATTGAAATTACATTGTAGCGAGGCTTGCTTGTCAAATTGGATTCGTCCTTTTACTTGTACGGAAGGGCTCGAGAGTGAGAAGATGTAAAGGAAAGCTAAGTTAGGTTTACGACGCCGACTCGAGTGATTTCTTTTTAAATCGGATCCCGAAATATACAGGCTTAAAGGCTTTTTAAGAGTTACGCCATTAAAACATTTGCTCCGCCAAACTATTTCTCCATCAAACACGTGTTTTTTTATTATTTTTTTTTTATTCTACAATTTCTTTGTATTCCTTACAAAATCTAACGTGAAGCGTATTTAAACCGTGTAAAACTGACACTTTAAAAAAAATACGAACCCAATATTTTTTTTTTTTTTAAAAAAATTTTAGCTCAAAATCCTAATAGCGTTTTAAATATTTACAGGTGCCTTAATTAAACGAACTTTTAAAACGATTTTTTTTTTCGTTTATAAAATTAGCCACTCAACTAATTATAAAAAAAAACATAACAAAATAAACAAAAATAACTTATTCGTTGCTACATTTTATTCCGAAATAATTTTTGAATAATATTTTTCTTGAGTTCGGCGAGTTATTTTTGAAGCTAATAACGTTCAATCAATGTCGCGGTACCGACGATTTCTATAACAGCTCCATATCATAATAATTTTATTTTTATTAAAATAAACAACGATATTGACTGAGCAAACTATATTTTTTCGTTTGAAGATTCTCAGTTCAATTTTATGTCTATACCGTTTATTTGTTTTCTAAATTTGGTACTGTATCTCATTTTTTTTTATTTACGGTACATGTACAAAGAAATGTCATTAGCTTGTCTTTTTTTTAAAAAAAAAAAACTTTAATAAAATATTTTGAGTAAAACATAATAAACGTACAGCTAATTATTGTTCTTAACGCCTCATTTAACCAAGGCAAATACATATGTACTGTACTTTATTTTTGATTACGTACAAAAACGAGTAAAATTAAAATTACAAAGGAATAAAAATAATAAAAAAAAACTAATTTCTAAAAAAAACTATGCGATAGTAAGTACATGTACATGTAAAAGTAAATCAATATTATTCATAAAAAAAAAATACCGGTAATAAGGGTAAAACTCATCCATAGCCTAATATGGGGATCTCCAAAGTGTGTTCCGCGGAACCTTTGTGTTCCGCAAGAAAATATCTTTAAAAAAATCATTAAAATCATATTTTCTGTTCGAAAATTCGGCACTAGTTCTATCGGTGAATAGCCCAACACACAACTCCGACTAGCTCTATTTTAGACCATTAAAACATAAATCCACGCAATAAACTCGGCGTTAGCTTTTATTTCCTGATAATTACCTCACCGATTGATGAGAACATCTATTCTGTTCGGAACCCTGACTAAATTTTGTGAGCCGTTGTTGTTGTTCAAACATTATCTTCGGAAATATGTTTTGAGTACTCCGCCACCAAAATAGTTAAGAAACCTTGGGCTTCCTAACAGTATCCATTATAAATTCATAACAAATTGAATACTATAATTGTTTTCATTAATTATTTAATAAATTGTCATTCGATAACTTGGAATAATAAAGGAGGCTAAATCATTAGCTCTCATTACCAAAGTTAAATAAATGGCATATATAAATCATATATCATTAAGTCTAAAACTATGAATAAAAATAGCGAATTAACCGTCACAGAAAAAATAATTAAATATTTATTATCTCGATTCATTGTGGGAATCTGTAGCTGCCAGTTTACAAGAATATAAAGCGGTAATGAGATATACCGGTACGCATATTGCACACACTAGTGCCAGCCAGTTGCCATTACGTTTTTTATTAGCATATTACTTTATGCGAATATATCACAAAGCTCGGAGTAAAATAAAAAATTAAAAAAAAGAGCGATGTTACACGATATGGTATATACACTGTATATAGGCCTACATCATAATTTTTTTTCTTACATTTGTAGCAATCGATAATATTTCAACTATATTTTTAATTACCATCCGCGGAGAGATACGTTATTAAAAAAAATATAATAATAATCTGCTGCAATGAATGCTCTCTCTCTCGGCACATTTGACTTTTAATCATTTCATCATAATTAATCTTGGAAAAATGAATATGAATGCCGAGTACACAAGTAGAAAAATGTTTTTATCTCTTGCCGATTTTAATTATTTTTCTATTACAACTCATTAGGTTCGTCGCCTATTTATCCTACGCAATCCCTCATTTTGTTCCATTTGCGTCGGGGATAGATAGAACCCAAAAGTGCACGGTACCAGCTGCGTCGTCACGTCATCTTTTGAAAAGAGTTTTCGATTGCGTAATCAAGTGACCTCACGAGATTTGCCCCGCCCTACATCTTTCAACATTTAAATTGCTGTCTTTTCTCCAACACGCGAGAAAAAAAAAAAGACGAGAAGAAAAAGAATTGAAATCAGCTTTTGTATTCTTTCTGGTTAGCGTTCCTTATGCCCCAAACGCTACCACCTGCCGTTTGCTCAACCCATCGCTCGTTTTGCATGGCGCATACGCTCCACGCATTTCCTATTTAGCTGGGTGAATGAATCGGAGTTCACTTCCCTTTTGCCCAACCAACAACGCTATATTCTTTCGCCCGGATCGATAAGACTTAAAACGAATTGATGGAGATTTTTTGGAAGCTAAGGAAAAAAGAAAGAAAAAAAAGATTTTGAACGAAGTTTTTATCTCGACTTAAAACACATACAGCTTCAAATACTTACAACATCATTTACGTCTCTCACGCGTTTTCCATATTTAAATCGACGAAGAAATGGGCTCAGCAGACGATCTTACGTAATATTTTACGCGTGTAAAAATGAAAGAGAAAACGAGGGCAATTTTTTTTTTTCGTTTTCAAATTATTTTTTTTTTCTTTTTCTCTAAAAAAAGCTCAGCGCGGCTTTTATTATAGAAACTTGGGTCATAGTGCAACGCTATTTCCGCGCTATCCTAAAAGATTGTTTTGAACGGGTTATAATTGGATTTAAAATTAGAAAATAGAACAGCGATTGAGCGCGGAAAAGAAGAGCGGAACAAAAAGAGTTAAGAAACAACGTCTACTTTGCATTTTATACGCAAATTCCGATTTTATGTTTTTCATTGAACTAAATACTGAAAATATTGGAACCTGAACAATGTTATTCGCTAAAGAAAATTGTCATTTTTATAATCGCGATAAAATAACAAGTAAAAATTGAAATAAATAAAATAAATAAATAAATAATAAAAATTCCGATCAATAAAAAAATAAATAAATGACACACATTTTCAGAAAAGAACAATTGCGATTAAAATAAATCAAATCACAGATTTTCCCCCCTCCTATTTTAATTTATAAAATATCTGTATAAAAAATAAAAGCAGAATTTAATTAAATTTTTAAATAGATCGACTGGAAAAGTTAAAATAAAATATTTAGCTATTTTCATACATTTAAAAACTAAATTATAATTTTCATTTTTATTGGGGTTATTCCTACCTTCAAAATATTGTTTTAGAAAACAATACTTAAAACTAACACTTTTTACTGTATCGATATTTTACAGGTCGTTGAAAACGTAAAATCGGAGTTTTTCCAAGTTCGATTATTTGCGTAGATAGATGGGTTAAGTTTTCCGCCGGTTGGCGTGTTTGTCGAGAGAA
This sequence comes from Polydesmus complanatus, assembly GCA_034692225.1. Classification (NCBI taxonomy): domain Eukaryota; kingdom Metazoa; phylum Arthropoda; class Diplopoda; order Polydesmida; family Polydesmidae; genus Polydesmus; species Polydesmus complanatus. Next base: position 8,688 of record JAQGAZ010000152.1, read on the forward strand.
AAGCGCGTTGAAAAGGTTCGCAACAAGGTGTTGACAAATATTTGTCAGCGAGTTCGTTAATTTTTGTGTCATACTTCAAAATCCATTACTGTCTTAAAATGCTTTCTTTTGTCAACTGGCCTCATCTCTCGCTCGGATCTATAGTGTAACGTAAGAGCAAAGTCGAAAGTAGTCGACGAAATGCGTTAACTTTGAATTGGACCATAGTAACTGTTGTGAAAGCCGCTTCTATTTCTTCTTTCTTCCTGAGAGCATCAACTCGTTTTATGCCGAGGATTTTATCAGTTTCATCAACAAAATTCAACCAAGCGCTCAAAGTGCTTCCAAATCTGATTTTTTTTTCTCTCTCTCTTCTTCCTTTTCTTTTAAATGTTATTATTTTTTTTTTCTCTCTCTCTCCTTTTTTTGAACTTCCTTTTTTACCAGATACCAAAAATGCAACACTACTACATTACTATATCTTTCGATGACGTAAATATGAAGATATTAAATTTTTTGAAGTTTTCGCCTCGATTCAAACAAAAAGGAAAAGGAAAAAAAAATCTAAATGTAATATTAAAAATCTTCAATTTGCTTTCTAAAATACAAAAACATTGAGTAAATAACAAAAAACTAAATAAATTGTCTCGCATCAAAACAAAAGTCATTTTTAAAAATTACTCCCCAAAATAATTGACTGCAAACTAAAATAACTTAAACCATACCGGTAATAGATCTTTTAATAAGCGTGGTGCGGTAAAAAAGAAATGAGATTGTGACAGAACTGTTATTACTAGTCTTTTTTTCTATGCATCTATGCTATTTTTACCAGCATTGATTTGAACTTTTGTAATAAATGCGAAGTTTTATTAAAACAGGTGCATTACTTTTACGTCACACCGTGTAATTTAGTAAATAAAATAAAAATACGGTATATTTATAACATTATTTTTGCTTTTATCCAACAACCTGCGTGTATCTAAATAAAAGTGTGTAGGCTTAATTCATACGATTCATTCATGCCGAATGATAAGCGTAGCAGATTCTTAACCGAACAGGTAAATATGAATTTATAGCTGGATCGCGGAATGAACAAATAAGTAAGACGTAAAAACATGTGTATCAAATTTGAATAAATATTCAGTCATCGATGAAAAAAAATACATAATAAAAACATGCAAAACCTTTTATGCGCTACGTCATTATGTATCTAGCATACAAACGTATCATTTCGAATTAATTCCAGTTTCATCCGTTTGATTTGACTACATGAAAGTGGTACGTAATAACAATTCTAGCAAAATCCTATTATTATGCCGTACACAGCCTTGAAACGTGAAACTATTGTCAAAATTAAATGAAAAATATTATTATTATTTGAAAAATTTTTTAATCAATCAAAAATAACCATCGCTAGTAATGAGACTTTTTCAAATGTAACGAAGGTACCAAAAAAAAAAATAATAATAATAATTCATCCATCTGCAAAATGTTTTCTTTTTGTTTTCAACAATGTTTGAGGAGAATTATTTCTAACGTGATAAATAAAAATGAATGATAAGTTACTTCAGTAGTAATAATTATTATAATTAAAAATGTCTCGAGATTTTGAATGCAATTTATTATTATTATTTTTTTTCATTGCCTAAAATTGTCAGATCAGTGATGATATTAAAGCGTGAGATTAATGATGTTTCAAAAGCTATTTTTCCTGAATGTATATTAAAATATTTGGTTTGTAGTCACAGGCACAGTGCTACTCGAATGACTGATGATGTAACCGCGATCCTGGCAAACACACGTGGCAAAAGCGTTTCGCAACAGTGTTTGCTCGCAAAAAGTCAACATATTTGATCGTCATTTATCACCGTAAAAATCGGCCAAGATATGACTTAGGATTCCGCACGATTTAGTCGGATTGATGACATTTAACTGCCATAAATCAAAATTAATCGCTTTGTAATTGTTCCAAATGAATAAGTTTAAGATCAAAAAAATCAAAATAGTAAAATACTAATATTTACCTTATTGTAATACCGTAGTATCGAATGAATAAATTTATGAATAGAGCAAAATAAAATAATTCAAAAAAAAAAAAAAAAATTCTATTTATAATATTCATTCACTTTCTATCATATTTTTTTATTGAAAATTCTAATAACTCAATTTCGCATTGTGATACTTTTACGAGTATAAGCCATGGCTTCCTCAAAGCAAAAAAAAAAAAAAATAAATAATTGACAAACTGCAATGCTTGTGTCCTTGCGCAATATAATTAGTATCGTCCGCTTAAAGCTTTAATCACAATTACACGTTTGTCAAACGCACAAAAAAAAAAAATAATGAAATTCATTTCATTCAAAACTATTACTAAGAAAGAAAAAAAAAATAATAACCACGTGACGTACTTTCCTACGGATGTAAACATAAACAACAGAATAGTCCGCGATTGCTACATCCGTGTCTATTAACTCTAAACATATGTTTTTTAACAACCTTTTGCAGCTTTATAAGTGATTAACAAAATAGACAATTAGACGAAAGCGGAGAGTAGTAGTGTGTTGCGTCGTAGTAGTAATCGAGTTCCCATAAAAATGACCGCGATTATCGTCAATCAAATGCGCTCTAAATTACACCAGATGAGCTTTCTATTTTCGTCGAGTATACTCAATGAAACTCGAATATCGCGTTACAAAAATAAACTAGCACTCGATAAATATTTGAATAAAACTCAAAAATAAATCCGCATTTTTTTTTTCTTTTCTTTTTGTTTAAAGTGTAAGTTGATAAACACTGAATAATTTGTTTTTCTAACTGCCATTCATTTCCCCCGCCAAGTATTGCCTAATAATATGTAAAGCATTAGTACAGAAATCGCGCGTCCAACACTGCTACAAAACCATCTCTCTCCGTGTATCATATTATAATATATATTTATTAGCAAATAAAGCCATTCAAATTATTCTCCGCAGCTTCTAATGATGCTTAGAATAATAATTGCCAACCACTACGAAGCAGCAGCTGCATCCGACTCACCCCGGAACGCTCGAGTCGACTCTCCTCCTCGTGCATATACGGTGCAATACCGTATCTACATCTGGGATCGAATATTCAATTTAATCGTCGCGTTTTTTCGAACGCAGCTCATCGTTTGGCGCTACAGAAATACGTCGGGTCGTTTTCGGAACGGCCGAGCTACGCGCGTTCCAAACATCAGTTCCGGGGTGACGGGTGTTAAACGCACGCTGCGCTCGACGGATGCGCGATAGAGAGAGCGTAAATGCGAGCTCGTACGTAGAATTGGAATCGCACCTCCCATTCATTAGGCGGCCTGGGCTGCACGCGAACACAACGTCAAATTCACTTTTTATCCCGACGGCAGCAGTAGCAGCATCTCGAGTAAAATAGTGTACGGACAACAAACAAACAAACAAGAAAAAGCCACTCGGAACAAAAATCTCCCTTCCGATCATCCGTACTTGATCCAACCGCCAACGCTCGAAATTTAACTAGTGGCGGCGTTCCGATGCGGTGTCAGTCATGTGCTACGTCGGCTGGAAATATTATTTGAGACCAAACACCGGCTGCCGGAACTCAGATGCCAACGATATACACGCGTAAGAACATAGTGGGAAATTTGTTTTGGGGGCAAAAAAAAAATTGAAAATTTGCGACTAGACGCCGAAGCACCTGGGAACGAGCGCAAATTTGGTGAACCGAATGCGGAGTTAATTAAAATTTTAATTGAAATCGGGGGAAAAGAAAAAATAAAACCGCAGTAAAGTAAAACTAACAATATTCTTTTCTAATCGCATCGTTTTTCGTTGACCTTCAAAACTTTCTCGATCTCAAGACCATGGAATATAGAAAAAAAGATTTAAGCTTACCAGTTTAGAATCAGCCAAAAGTTTCCAACGTCATCATTTTGTTCCAGGTAACGGTCACTAAAAATAAAATATTCTTATAAATACAACAGTCTTTCATCGATTCATTTCCGGCACTGCAAACTACAATAATTAAACACAGGCAATAACTTTGTTGTGAAAATAATAATAATAAATGCTGTTTTCATCGGCGTTGTTTCAATCGAATATTGGTTGTCGTACCGTGTATAGTGCGCAAAAGTAAAAAAATAAAGAAAAAGCAAGAACAAGTGCAAACGAGCGAGTGGAATCAGCTTCGATTACACCAGGGAGAGTGAACGTTCGGTCACAGATGTTTGAATGAAAAGTGTCGTGTGTTGTTTTTTCTCAAAAAAAATATCCAAAAACAATGACTAAACGCGGCGGCATTGTAAATTAATGAGCTTGATTGGGGATTAATTTCTAAAAGCTTCGGTGATCCCTTCCCTTCGCTTTATCATTGTCTAATTAATAGTCGTCCGTAGAATAAGAAGGACGAGGAGGAAAAATAATTCGCGACGCTATTTAATACCCATGTTGGGTTGAAATTGGGCAACAACAATAAAAAAAAATCTCGTTTTCCACTTCTGTCCCACCCGCACCACCGCAACCAACGTTATACACCTCCGACCGTTACTAAAAATAAATAAATAAAAAATGATAGTACTTAAGGAACCTCTCCTGATTTCCCAAAGGTGTGAAACGCTCTCTTATTTATTTATTCTACTACGTTAAAGTCCATCCACCTTCTAACCCTAACGGTAGCAGCGGCGTTGTGTCAACGTTGAAAGAGGATTATAACTTAAGTGCTTCTATTTTTTTCTTTTTTGATTTTTATTTTGTCTCACATTTTTTTTTTATTATTATTTTATTCATCTATTTGCTAAGTGTGTGGCGATTATTTTCAATTCAAGATGCCTCCAAACTTCGATCAAACGATGGATGTAGTTCGGCTGGACAACGTGGACGAGCAAAAATTCAACGTGGACGCGATTACTTCGCCCACTTCATCCTTTAATCTCAACACGACAAACTTATTTAACCCGAAAAACAGCGTGTTAAGTGACGCTTTCGACGCGAATCTAGCGACGGGTGAGGGTATGGTGGCTGAGTTAGGTTGGGACGACACCATGTTTTTAGTGTTTAAAATTTGCGTGTTGATGGTTATAATGGTGATGGCCGTTTTCGGCAACCTCTTGGTCATCATGAGTGTCATCCGTCACGAACGGTTACGCATCATCACCAATTATTTCGTAGTATCATTGGCTTTCGCGGACTTATTAGTGGCCTTGTTAGCCATGAGTTTCAACGCCAGCGTCATCATTCATCAAGGCAAATGGATTTTTGGCAAAACCGTGTGCGATTTTTGGAACTCGTGCGACGTTCTGTTCAGTACCGCGTCCATTATGCATCTGTGCTGCATCAGCGTGGATCGTTATTATGCCATCATCCGACCTTTAGAATACCCTTTAAAAATGACTGGAAAACGCGTGTTCGTGATGCTAGTCTGCGTGTGGGTCTCGTCCGGTATCATCTCATTTATTCCGATCTTTATGGGTTGGTACACCACCGAAGAGTGGCTCACTAAACAGTACCAAAACCCCTACGTGTGCGAGATGAGAGTGAATAAAACCTACGCCGTCATCTCGTCCAGCGTCTCTTTCTGGATCCCTTGCGTCATCATGGTGTGGGCTTATTGCCGAATCTACATCGAAGCGACGAGACAAGAAAAGATGTTGTACAAGAGTTACACCGGTCCGGTGATGATGCAAAATAAAAACTCCATCCCCAGCGATGACGGACACATCACCACCGATATCGAGAACGACGCCGACCCCTCCACACCCACCAAACGAAACATCAACAAGATGAAGCGAGAGCGGAAAGCTGCGAAAACGTTAGGCATCATCATGGGATGTTTCATCTTATGTTGGTTGCCGTTTTTTCTGTGGTACCTCATCACCAGCATGTGTGAGGAAGATTGTCCGTACCCGGATATCGTGGTGGATGTGGTGTTTTGGATCGGATATTTCAACTCCAGCGTCAATCCCATCATCTACGCGTACTTCAATCGAGAATTTCGGGAGGCGTTCCGAGAGACCTTGCAATGTGTGTTCTGTAAAATATGCAGACGATTCAAATCGGACCACGAGGAATTTGATAACGGAGGAAGGAATTCGCATTACCGAGCCAACGACGCCATTGTGAGGAACAGGTACGCGAAAGACTGACAAAACGCCATCACTCGCGTGTGAATAGGAACCGGATGGAATGAGAGAAAGCAAAATGACTGGAATTATATTAGATGAGATTGAGAATGAATGGACAGAAACAGAGAGAGAGAAAATGAAGAAGAAGAAAAAAAGCTCAGAATTTTCATATGTGTATAAAAATGTGTAGGCAGGAATAATATAAACGTGAAAGAATCCGTGAGTTTTTGTGTACATGTATATAGAATAATAATATTCAAATAATAAAAATGGAGAGGAAAAAAGTGTGTGTAATGTCAATTTTACAATTTTTAACGAGAAAAAGTTTTGTGCAATCGCGTGTTCGTGTGTGGGTCACACGCATTTCAATGCCCGACTACCATTTGCTAATAATGATCTTCTATTTCGATATTTTGAGCGTTGAAATTCAAACAATTTTGATTTGAGCGGTACCGGTTCTACGTCGTATAATAATAGTTCATGTGACTCGCTTCGTAAACAACAACAACTACAACCACCACCGAAAAAATAATAATAAAGCGTATTTTACATTTTGGAGAAACACATCGGCTACTCCTCCTTAAATATTCCACTCGCTATGGACTACATTTTACGAGTAAATTTACGGAAAAACTTCTCACCGTTCTTGACAATAACCACCGGCGTAAAATATGTCGACTGAAAAAACCGGAAACGAGAAATCAGGGTAAAAAAAAAATTATCCCCTTTATTCATTTTATAAAAAAATTTAAAAAAAGCGCTAGAAACTTATTCTCATTTAATCATCGTTCGTTCATCTGTTTAAAGATTTTATTCAAAAAATATATATAAAATAACTATAAAAAAAAAAAAAATGTTGAGTGCGTTTGATTTGAAACGAGTAAAAATGAATCGAAATGCAATTTTACAAATGTGAAACGGCGCTAATTAAAAGATAAAATAAAAAGAGATCAAATTTTTTGTACAATACAGTACCATTCTGCTATTATTATTATATGTCTTCCAAAATTCTACTTGGCATTTCTGAGCGTAACACTGACGACGAGTCAAAATTAGACTAACCCCCCACATTCATTTCCGACTGAATACATACAATGACGCATGGTTTTAATTTGTCGCAATGGGTGTCGTAATCGTCGATAAAAACCTAGCTATATTATAATTATCTTCTTTTTCTAATTTTTTTTTTTTTTGCAATTTATAAAAATTGCAGCTGAATGAATTTCGATAGTCTCTTCATCACGGAATAAATGTCAGCGATGAAAATGTAAACAATAGCAATCATTTAAAAACAGACAAAAAAGGAGAAAAAAAAAAACTTCAAATAAAACAGTTTGGTGGATAATTAATCGCTTTCCCATTTTTAACGCAGCGTTTGCATATTTGTTTAAAATTCTAAGCAAATATTGCACCCATACGTGTATTGCACACACCTCTTGTAGCAACACTTGGAATGGCGCGAATTCGAAATACTTTCACATTTTTTACACTTGGTGTTAGACAACCGTGAAAATTAAAAGACTTCTTTTTCTAAATCGAGGAATAAAGCCAAATATTTTTAAACGGTAAATAATAATAGTAATTAAATTTTTAAAGAGTAGCCTACCGCTTACGTTATTGCCAATTTATTATTTACTGTATTACGAGTATCTTTGCCAACTACTGTATTTCTTTACATTGAATATTTTAAAATCAATATCTGACTTTCTTAAATAATACATAGATTTTTATAATGTAATGAAATACAGTAGTGAAATTAACCTTTTTGAAGTCAATAATGAAATAGTAACATTTAGCTAATTTATTTACATTACATTTATTTATTTTGGCTCTCATCTAAACAGCGCAATAGCAGTTACAGTATTTGCCAAACTGTCAAGGAAGCTTCAGCAGCGTTTTTATGTATTGATGACGTTTTAATTACAAAAAATATTCATAATTTAAAAAATATATATAAATAGAAAACCTAGTTATATAATTATTTACAGTAGCTACAGTATGTGTACTGTATATTAAGTCAAATAAATGAAAACCATTTTTAAAAATGTATTTTATTTTAAAATTATTTAGAAATGAGCTAATTAAATTGCAATTTTCCAAGTTTTGCCAAGGTCAGTATCGAAAAGTAATAATTAATTCAATTAAAAATTATAATTAAATTAGTACCAGCCAACGATAAAAAAATATAAACTGGTACCGGTACGCATTTTTGCATAAATCAAGAACCTCATAAAAATTTCGTTTTTATTCAAATGAAACTTTTAATTTATCTACCAAAAATACAGTATATTAAACCGTATAACCAATACTGAGACTCAATATTATCTGCCGCTCATTAATTTACTCGTATGATATCAAAATAATCCAAAAAAAAAAACCAGAATGATTAATTATTTATGCGAGTGGCATGAAAATGATGCGACAAATTTTTCTACCGTCTATCAAGCATAAACGTTTTAAAGGAGAAATCGTTAATTATTTGTAGCGGAAAAAAGTAGACGGACCCAATCAAGAGATGAGCGCAACTTGACAATTAATCGTGTGCCAAAACTAGACGATTTAACGAGACTTTTACGTGAAAAGATTGCAAAAGATAACCCAGGCGACACCCTGAAACATTTTTTTCTTTCATTTACATCTAATTACTGCGCCACCGCATTGCAAAACGATGTGGCAATCGTCATAATAACATCGTTAAGAAGGCCCATCATCTTCTTCCGGATGATAAATGCGCGCGTAAAAAAATATTCTCGAAACTGTTTACCATCATCATCATCCCCTACATGCACATAGAAAGATTGCATCTTGTAAACATATGGATTGGTCAGTGCACGAATTTAGAGCATCCAAATAATAAATAAGCTTATAATGAAAGAAATAAGATACCAAAGTCATTGGAAATTTAATAATAGCGGGCGCTTCTTATTTTTTTCTTCTTTCTTTCTATTTATTTATTTTTAATATGAAAATGTAAGTGAGGTATTTGGACGATAGACATTTAACAATCGATTAAGTGTGAGTGAAAGACGTGAGAGCAAAGTCGTATCAGACTACTGTAGTGCGATTACAGTGAGGCGGGATCGTGTTTCTTCGTAAGAAACGTCGCACTACTGCTATGGCGTAATGTGACACGCTAAAAAGTCCACCGGCACACCGACCCCCCGATTAATAACAACAATCATCAATGTCATACTTTATCCAACAAATTGTACCTAAGCGAAAAAGTCGATAGATCTCACCAGGCGTTACAAAAAAAAAGCCGATTTTAGTCGTCGAATTCTGACGTGACATAGCCAAACTGTGTGTCGTATTTCTCAACCCACTCATTTCGCATGCGTTATTCATCTACAAAATGACGAAGTTAAAAAGATGCAAAGTGTAAAAATGCTGCAGTTCAAAAAAGATGGAATTATTCTGAATTTCAAAATATTAAATTCCTTTTTTATTACAGTATTATTATTATTATTTCTTTTGATATTTTATATTCGTTTCAAAAATGTATTATTTTTCTCCATTCTTTTATCCTTAAGAAAAACATTTTTTCTCGAAATTTTAAAATTTGCCTTTGTACGGGGGAGAAGACAAAAACTCCAAGCCACTCATTATGTTGAAAGAAACTTTTTACAAGGACACCTACTTAATAACAATAATTTAAATATTGAAGAAAAAATAAAAGAAAAAATGCAACAAAAGTTTGCAAAATATTAAAAATTTATTTTGAACCGGTACGGTACCCGGTAAGCGATTCAATTAATCGTTAACTTAATGTTTTTAATAACGTACATTGTTTTCACGATTTTAGTCTTTTACGGAACTTTTCTTTCTGCTACATTCAAGTAGACTCAACTTTAAAATAAAAATATATACGGTATTATAATAAACCGAATAAAAAAAAAATCAACAAATGAAAAGTGCCAAACGACTTTTCACAATATTGTTATTCGCACGATTCTTAGCTACGATTGCAAAATCACTAGAAAAAAAAATTTATCTAAAAATTGTATGTCAATCTCTTTTTTTTTTGTCAAAATGCCAACTGATCGGATAATTGCCTCAAACACTATAATTTTCTCCCAACTACATTCAAAAGTTGCTTAAATTATGAAGCCAGAATGCACATCCAAACCCTCCTCTCTCTCTCTATCCATTTCTTTCTCAAATCGTGAATAAACCGGTAGTATAGTAATTAGAAACAAAACGAGCGTGCACTAACAAAAAAAAAATAATAATAATATCCTCGTTGCTTTTATTTGTGTGGCATTTCAAGCTCGATTTAGAACATTCAAATCCTCAAAATAACCCCTTTTTTCTCTCTTATTTCACTGCTCGATTTAAATAAACAATGTTCTTTCCGTCATCCATCGCGTTTCACTCCCATCTACATTAAGTGTTGGCACATGTTTGGCCATTATCTAATAAACTTAACCGGTGTCTTATCTTCTCACTTAAACGCGATAAACACTTAAAAACAGTATCTACGGTATGCTTTCTGTTAAAACGTTAGCTCGCGCACATCTTTCTGGAATTAAAAAAAAAAAAAAAATTTGTCTATACAATCGCCATCAATGTCGAAAGTAAATAGAAATAAATGCGCGCTTAAGAAAATAAGTTAATTATTTTTTATTCGCCTAGCATAAAAATAAGCACGTACCGGTAACTTATATTAAGCGAGAAAAAAAAAAAAACAGGGAAAGTAAATATTAATACATAACCAACCGGTTTTTAGAATTGCTGATAAACAATAAATAACGTTTAACGATGCGACTTGTCAAATAATTTCAACAACATTCGAGTTAGAAATAATTCCGTAATTAATTTTGTTTTACAAATAAAAATTCCTATTATATTATAATTTGCTTTTCAAGTTAAAAATACAAAAATTATATTTAAGAAAAGTGTTTTGTTTGATTTTGAAATTACAGTATGCATAATTCATGTGCAAATAAATGTATAATCTCTGCATTATGGAACCGCAATAAAATAGTTTGCTAGCGGGAGTCTACTGAAATGGTTTCAATTGACTAAAACCCTCCAAAATTATGAAAACATTTCATAATTAACTCGATAGATAAATTATTTAAACACCACTCTTTAATACGAACTCGTTTTTGAATAATTTTACCGCTGTATCCTCTTTATTGAGCCGCACAAATATTTAGCCAAAATTTCTAAAAATAATTGTCTGAAATATAAATGATATATAAATCGTCGTAATATATGAATTTTGTCATGGACCACTTTCTATCAATGCAGGAAAGCAATAAACTAAAACCAAGCTAAAAACTAACCAGTAAATTTTGTTTTTAAATTAAATTGGCCGCAATTCAAAAATCAGGCTACAGTATTCCAGAATTATAAGAAAACAAGAACACCATAAGGTATTTAGGAACCGATTAAATATAAACATATTGAATAGTACCGTAATCAATGAACAATACGAAGCTAAACTGAACATTTAAGTTTTTTTTTTAAATCTACTACCGGTACTTGTATTTGTTTTATCAAATAAGTATTGTCACTATTGAGCATATAAGCACGAAAGTAATTGTTTACATATATACAAATTTGATTAAATAAACTGTAAATAATTTAATACAGGTACTGTCTGAATAATCCACTACAAATTTAATAATAATAAGAGAAATACAAGCAGTACTGTACAGTATTTCAAACGTATTTAAGGGTTTAAAATGGTGAGACAGCGAATACACAATCAGCTTGCTACTGCATTCAGTTGGCGTGTTGCTATTTTCAAAAACCTTCCTTTAAATAACATTTCCAGGGAATGATGATGATAAATTGATAGCAGGTAGCGCTTCGTGACAACAAAAACTTTAATCTTAAGAAAACTAATGTGATCGTTTCAATTCGATTTTCTAAATGAATGTTTACCACCGCCGCCGTCATGGCAATAGTTATTGGAAATCTTGGAAAAGCTTCAACGACTATCGCTATTAAATTTGTATTCTTCGATTCAACCTTTACATTCGATATTTCCCGCACTCCCCGAAAAAGAAAAAAAAACCGCTCTTTGGTACAAAATACATATCGAAAGATAAAATAAAAAAAAAAAAAAAAAAAAAAAACTGGAAAAAAAAAGTATCTCATGTTTCATCTGTTTTCTTATAGACATCATTTCCTTCCTTATCGCTTAACTTGTATAGAGATCAGATTTCTTTCCCTACTTTTTTTTAAAATGATTTACTGACTACTTCGCTCGTATGCGCCAGGGAATTTCGGCTACTAGAGAAATCGCATTAGACTGAGTTAACACTCGCTTCGCATTTTACCGCGTTATTTTAAGTTCTGTGATGTATTTTCAACGTTTTTCTCCCGATTTTAAATCAAATAGTAAAAAAATAAACTAAATATTTGAAAAAGCGGATTAGAGATAGGAAAATATTAAACACAATATTTAATATTGTTTGAGACCCAATTCCCACGTTTTCCGTCCTACGCGTCGACGTCCAATTTAATAAATTGACACTTTAAATAGTTAATAACTCTAGTAATTCGATTATACCGCGCTAATTATCGCCTATGCAGAAGAAGTTTTTTTTTTCTTTTTCAAATTCTCTATTGTGGTAGTGGTGAACGATTGTTGAACGACATCAGACAGTTACTACATTTTAAAGAATTACTCTTGACAATAAAAATCTAAATTAAAAAATGTGCCAATTTGTTCTTAAAAACAGACCCCGAAATGTTGAAAATCACTTCACCGCTTAGTAAATCCAAAAATAAAATATTAAATTAAAAAAAAATTGTATTTAAAATCTTAAAACCACTCTTTTTAAAATCTTAAATGTATTGTTTCCGTCGCAAATTATGTTTTAGTGGAACCGATTTGATCATACCTCATTTGACTGAAATCGCTTGCATCTGGTATTAGCAAAAGTTTTTTTCGCTGAAAACTGGCAAATGTGAACTCACTTTCCCTATTTTCCAAAATAGCATTTCTTTTTAAAAAAATCAAGTTTTACTAACGAAAGGAGTTGTGAGAAGAGATTTGGTGGAAAACCATTTGTGTTTACACCAAAATTTTAAAACCTGTTTCAAAACAAGGTAATCCGGTCAATAATATACTTTTTAAGCAGCCGATCTTTTAAAAAAATAATCACTAAACCCAAACGAGCAAACATAATTTTTATAACACTTTAAATCAAGTTTAAATCGCTAAACCTAGATTTAAAAATCCGGTGGCAACGAAATAAAATGCCAACCACCACGTGATGGTGTGAATCGAGTTCATCGCGCATTTTCCAACCGTTCTAACTGATAATACCCGTCACCTTTATTATTTTATATGTCGCCATATTTTTACTTCCGGCAAATATATTACCGCCTTCGGTACCGAAGAGAAAAAAGTGTTTCAATGAAACTGCAAAGGCTATATTATGTCGTGTTAAAGAAAGCACTTTCTCGACTTTGAAATTCGCGATTCTATCTACGATGTGTAAAAAGCTTACTATTCATATGTACCGTACATAAAATTGTCGAGGATAAGAAAATTTTGTTACTTGAAGCAAGCGCGCGGTGGACGAAGATTTAAGTGGGAGTTAAAGGGGGGGGGGGGGGGAGAGAGAGAGAGAGAAGGATGCGCAAAAGCAAATTTCTTCTTCATCTGGCGTATTTTCTCTTGACTATTGCGAGTTATTTGTAAAGCTGCTGATATTAGTGTCGAAAAAGTGCGAATGGATATAACCAAGAATATTTTCTTCTGACGTGAAATAGAGAAGAAGTTAAATTTGTTGGCAACAAATTTTGCGTTTTTTAACCGTGCAGAACGAAGAAGAAAAAAGAAACGATTGCTTAAAAAAAAAATACAAACATAAAAAAATTGCAAAGAGTTTATCTCTCGCTATTTACCAACCTTTCAAAACGATTTCAAGTGATGTATACAAACTAAAGCCAAAATTCGTTTTTTTTTTTCTTTTCTTTTTACCGAAAAATAAAATCATTTACTTTTCTTAAAACTTATAATCTCAATGTTATTTTAATCAACTCTTCCCGGAACTCGTAACTTTAATTTCCATCATCTTCTCAATCAAATCAGTATCAAAATTTACAATTTTGTTGTCTTCTTTAGATTACCTTTATCTTAATTTAAAATTTTCTGTTTTTGATAAATGTAAGCAATTTTGATTTGATTCTTTTTATTATCAGTCATCACAAAATTCGAATCGTTAAAAGAAAACCATTAACTTTTTTTTTTGTTTTTAAAAAACAACAAAGGAAAGAAAAAATAAAATTAATAAAAATTTTGATGCATGCACAGTACATGTATTCTGTTCAATATAAAACCCAGCAAGTGCGTTTTGATATCAAATGATAACAAATAAGTCGTTCACTCGCGTTCTGTCAAAATGACGTCGTTGTTAAGGTCATAATCTTATTGGTGACTTGAGCGCAGACTTTGAGCACCTGTCACCGATGTCATCCCCATCCAATTTGACCGCCAAACTCACATACACACAGAAAGAGAAAAAAAATGAAAAAAGACAATTTGTTTACCGAGAACTTTGACGTCAATCACCTACCCATACTTTTCAAACTCAAAAATACGAGCACGTGTTATATGCAAATTCGGGTAATATTTAAATCAATGGAAATAAGCAAAATTAAAATACGGATTATTTGACTACGCTTGAAATTTTTCGTTTTTCTGTATTTTGAACACGAATACGTTCAATAGACTTTTTAAGACGTTATTTAACCGTAATAACCTGTACTTTTGCTATGAAAAAAAAAAATGCATTATGTTTTCATTTAAAATTGAAATTAAAAACAAATGCTTATACCCTGTAGTTATTAATACCGTAATACCTTGTAATAGATACCGTACTGTATTATTGGTTTGTTATATATTTCATTTATGCTCTTCCATTCGGATCATCTGAAATTAGGTTTGTAGGATCAGGGGAAATACCGAGAGCCTTGAAAAGCTAGAATGTCACCCCTGTAGGTGTTTGTACACACCAGAAGTAGGGAGGGAGAATGGCGGCTCACACATATCGTCGTGTAAAATAGAAAACCACCTAACTCAGGAAATTAAAATTTTACAGGAAAGCCAAAAAAAAAAAAAAACTAGATTGATTTCTTCACAGACTGCTAATGAGTTGGAAGGTTTGTTTTATCGGTTATTAATTCCGGCATATTTAGTTGCAAGTTTGCAGTACAGCATCTCAAAAAGTGGAGTTTAGCGGTTTCCATTAAGCGTTCGAATTGAAGTACAGTACCTTCACAATTTCAAGGGTCTTTGACATGTAGTCATAAAATTGTATCTTTATTGATTCAAAATTGGAAATTTTTATAGTCTTAAAGACAT
This sequence comes from Polydesmus complanatus, assembly GCA_034692225.1. NCBI lineage: Eukaryota > Metazoa > Arthropoda > Diplopoda > Polydesmida > Polydesmidae > Polydesmus > Polydesmus complanatus. Next base: position 24,107 of record JAQGAZ010000152.1, read on the forward strand.
TGCCATAAATTCGGGGCGTTCGTTATTGGTTTAAAATTGGAGTTTTAAGGCAATTTATTTCAACGTAATATTACTTTACATTTTTACTGTCATTTATAGTATTCTATTTGAAGTATAAATTTATTCTCCACCATGTAAACAACATTATTTACAGTTAAACTTAAATGAAAATAATTGCTTGCGTAAAACCAAAAAAAAAAAAAATTTCGTCTAAACCGTAACATCGATTTATAATTTTTACTATTAAACGTCTGGGTAGAGTATAATACTAATACTAGCTGTACTGTAGTAGTTTTCCGAAATGAAGTTAAAATTATTTCATAACGTGCGCAAAACTGTTTTAACTACGATATGACCTAATTTTATTTTACTCGACATTATTTCGTGGACTTTGCCACTTTTACAAACTACTGTAAAGAGATACAATATTCTATTTCTCAAAACCTTTTAACTATCATTAACGGTATTTTGGGTCACGTAACAAACTCCCTTCATACAAAACGTCTGAATTAACGTTTCTAGTATTAATTTAATAAATAATTGCATTTTTCTTCTTCTTCGTAAGCATTTGAAGGGCGAGCGATGTTGTATTATATTCTACTATACTGTATGTACATTTCACAAACACACACACGGCAGCCTAGTTTTCGCGAATAAACGAATTAACTGCGGGTATAAATCATGTGAAATAACAGTGATCTAAGTCTTCGCATGCAATTTCAACATTTGGCAAAATAAAATGGTAACGCAACGGCTGCTCCAAATGCTACTGTTTGAATGTAATCGAGATTATTATTACTGGGTAATGTCCCGATCTAGTTTAGTGAAGGAGAAACGAGATTCCGCAAATTCCACAATCATGAAACTCCTATTGAAACAACACGCTATGAAAACGTTACGAGTGCATGTATAGGATCTCCTCTCTACATGCGTTTTTTTTTTCTCTGGCTTCGCGTGTCCCGGCGTCGTTTTTGGCAACGTTTCATTAAAAGGGGAGTTTCAAATCCGGTGCCTTACTGAACGCTAGAGCTCGCTGCGTGAGCACGAACAAAAACTGCTCTCTCCCCACTCGAAATAGGTTAATGAAGTAGCATATTAATATTTTAGTTGCCACCCAGTTATCGAGATTTATTTAATCCTGGTTTTACTCAACTTTTTAAACCCTACGATTAATCTCGTATATTGTTGCGCCATTTATTGGCACATACACATAAAACGTTTTGTTTAAACTCGTTCAAATTTTGATCTTTTTCCTATAGTAAATCTCGTTTAAATCCAAATAAACAAGTCAAAATTCAATTCGACGGCAGCAAAATATTAGGCGGCGTTCAAATGTGTTTCAGATGAAGTAACATTTACTGTTCCAAATAAAAAAATTAAATACCTAATTAAAGAAACAGAATAATACGCAAGGCAAATAGAGTAACAATTTATGTAAACTGACAATTCTTTCATTGTTAACACAATGTTAAGTAAAATTTGACTTATTTGAAAATTAACGCTTGTGAAGCAAAGGAATAAGTCATGAATATTTTCGTTGTTTAACTTAAAATAGACATTTACAAAAACTAATTCTTTTTAATATCTTAAACTATCTGCTCAACAAATTCATTTTTTTTTTTTATTTTACCGGTACTGTTTTTAAGTTTTTTTGGTAAATTTGTTTAAACTTATTTCAAAGTGACCGGTAGTTGATAAATATTAAATTTTAAGAGTTTCGTAAACTTTTCGAATATTTTTAATTCAAACATTTTTATTTCTATTTAAAAAAAATAATAAAAAATAAAAAATTATCCGTTTTTTTTACTTGAACGTCACCTTAAAAAAATCTGGGTGAAACCGGGATTGAATTTCACAACACGGATTTGAACCATTGCCAATTTAAATGTAAGCGTTGAATTTGGAAAAAGCCTTGCCGTTCACCTTTAATGCAATCCCAGCTAGAAAAGAGAGAGAGATGGGGGGGGGGGGGGAATACGGGAGAGAGTGCAAGTTTACGTGCAACCCACTTACTGTTGGCTATATACCTGGGATAGAAAATCGAAATTTCAACAGAAAAGTTAAGCCACACGGAAGCCTATACCAGTACCCATGCCATATAACTGTAGTACAGTACAGTATACGACACCTGGTGTTTGCACTTTACTCGCTCATGCACCTACAATGGGCGTTTTAAGTTGCAATATATAGGCATTCACCTAACCGAATGCACGTCTACAGTACAGTGCATTGAGGCCAACGAGCGAGCAAATAAACATAAACTCGGCGTAAATACAATGCTTTGCCTATTGATTTTTTGTAATTTAATATCATTCGATGGCGACGTACATATCTTACACATCGATGCATTTCGGAGAAGTTGATCTGCTTATACCTTTCTCTCTCTCTCCGCTCTTTTCCTACTCACAAATCAATATAATATTTCATATACATACTACTTTTTCCCAGCTCAAAACTTGAAATGGAGGTAATTAAAATTAGAATAAGTGACATGCGGGATCACAAACACCTTCCCAGAAGCATCCATGCAACAAATCACTATCGGATATATTATTATAATAAAAGATAGTCAAATTACTTCCACTTAACAAAGCAAGCGTTTTTTCAATGCTAAATTTTTTTTTTTTTTTTTACTCTCGCTTTACTTTAATAATTTTTAATTCTTAATCAGTGCACCTTGTTGCTTAAAAATAAAAGCTGTCAAAATCAACGTTTTCGTTAAGATGAAAGTTTCATTTCATAATTACATGATTTGTTTAATTTTCTTAGATAATTAAAGTAAAAACAATGAAAAATAACGGTTAAAATACAAATTTACTATGTCCCTATACAGTTGGGTTATGTCGGTTAAGATAGGATAGCAAAAACCAAACCAATGTAAGCTACTCACCATAGGTGAGCCCTTCCCAGAAAGGAGCCCAAAAATTCACTACTTTGTATTGGGGGCTCTGTTTTGCTTCCTCAATCGATAATGCGCTTGACATTCAAATACTGTGGCCGACCAAATATACATGGTTCCACTTCTTGTGGCACAAAGTAGGGTGGGAGATATGTTTCACCGTGAAAGGGGTCCAAAAATTTTTTTTGTCAAGAGATCCAAGAGAGCGTAGCCCCTGCACGAGTCTCTCAATTTCAAGGTCCTTAAAAATGACTACAAATTTACACTATTTTTATGCCAAATCTGACCACTTTATTTTTTAAAAAAATTTGCACCTACAAATTAGATTTTTTTTAATGCAATGTCAAATAATATAAAATTCAAGAAGTGTGTCACGTAGTTTATGAACAATCGTTAACTGCAATAATAAAACAAGAATTTAAGAATTAGCGCTTTCAAAATTCTCCACCAAAGTTTATTACTTTACATTTTGAGTAAAAATTGATCGCCATGCACTAAGTTGCTGCGATCTTACGCGGTAATATTATTTTTTTTTTATGTCTTTAGTGAAGCAATTATAAGGCAAGTTATAAAAATAAGATTTTATTTTTACTAAGATCATTCTTCGAAAATCGGCTTCGAAAAATATAATTTGAAACTACTTATGCGATAAGGTGAGGATAAGAGCCGCAAAGGTTGCCGCGCTATTCGATGATAAAAGTTTTCAGCTGTATAATATTTTTCGATGCTGATGCCGTGAGCAGCGCTTCCATTGGTTGCTTTTATGGTTAAATACCGGGCCCAATTTTATTAGTCAACCGCAAAGTACCCCGAGTTTATCGATTTCAAAGTTAACCTACCATTGACCTAGCAAAAAGTCCTTCGAGATCCCTTGCTCATACATTCCCCCTCTTATATTTACACGAATTATCAAACTACTTAGAATCAAAAGAATGACTTTTCAAATCGACTTTTAAAAATCTCATAAAAGTGGCGGATTAACCCTTGGAAAATCGAGTGATGCCCTCGTCAAATTAGAACACAATGTACATCGCTCAACACACTAATAAAATGAAAAACTACAGGTCACTAAAACCAAGAAAAATCCCTATTTAGTGGCTAATAATTGCATTTGTTTTTCTTTTTTTTTTTTTAAATAAAACGCTAAATTGGATTTTCTTTTTGAAAACCGATCACAATTTCTATCCAATAACTTCTTTCATCTATTTCGAATTTGTCGTTCAACAAACTCTGAATATTCAAAGAAATGACATAAAATAATCATTGGGTATGACGCAACACTATAGGTAATGCATTACAATCATGTACAAAGTAGCGAGCACAGTCGCAATTTGAAACATGTTTGTTTACATTACAACTTGCCAATAGCATATTATTCATTCTTGAATTAGAAAGCAACTATAATCATATTTACCTTTTAGTTAGAAAGAAAAGATACAACGGCAAATGTAAACAATTCACATTTTACTTTGTTGTCAATTCTGGCAATGTGGATACCGCGCACATACAGTACGGTAATAAATAATTACAGTATGTTGAAATCAGACAAAGTCGATCTTCGTTCTTGAGAAACCCAAAAGTGATAATCCAATTTAGTCCGAGACTATTTTTTAAAAAGATGCGTACGTGCAGTCCATAATTTTGCAATACGAGTATGTTGACCGAGGGCTTCAGATAAACAACATAACTAAAGCAATATTTTCACGCCTCAAACTTAACACTCCGAGCGCCTTCATTACCTCGAATAATACAATATTACGCAATTTGCATATTAAATCAGAAAATATTTTCCAACATGCATCGCTCTCCCATTATTCATTTTCATCACGCCAATCATTTTCTTTAAAAAAAAAATTACCTCTTTAATAAAAAGGTTTTGGTATCTGTATCTAAATAAAAATTAAGAAACTTATTCAAAAAATCGGAAATTAAGTTATCGACGGTCCATTCTTTCTTTCAACGCAATTTAGGTTTTCTAAACGTTTTTATATGCATCAAGCCGGTTATTAAGCTTATTTTTAATTATACAGAACCATGTCTGAATAATTAATACAGCGCGTAATTTACAGCTTTCATTAAACATAGCTAATATATAGAATTTTATTAAACACAGTATACAGCATAATTAAAATATATAACGCAATCGTTCCCTGCCGCTTGTATCTATTATATAATTTAACGCACCAATTATCACTATAAATATGCTTTAAATTTAAATCTATTTTATAAATTCTCCGAAATTCTGTAATTCAAAGTTCTCGAAATTATTACTGTCTAATAATACTATTACAAGTACTCAGGGTAGTGCTTAACAGGTAAACATCGTTCAAAATTAAAAAAAAAATAACCATAACAGCATGTACATCGATAGGAATAACGTTGAGAAGTTAGCTTTCGAGCACAACGTTATAACGAACTCAGTATAAAAATAATGAACTTATAAAGATTGCAACGACTCCTAATTGCACTTTGTTGGTGAAACTGTTTTTATGAATAGCTTCCGATCCACCTGCTAAAATTTGTTTGTGGAAAAATCTATTTCCTGCAACCAAACAATGTCATAATTGTACACTCTTCTTTTCTATTAATTCTCGTAGCTAAGGAAGAGAGAAGCTGCGGTTGATTGCTCACCGATTTATAATTGCATAACTCAGAGCGACTACTCTCCTCTACGTAAGTCTTAAAAATCTAATTTAAAATCGTTTGTCACGTTTGCTGATTGCACGCGTTTACGATTTTTTCCGTGTTATCTTAATTGCTGCAAGATACACGCGCGACGTCGCTCTGCAACATTCACTGCGTGCACTCGTCGCACGTATAGCCAACTCGCCGCATTTTTATATTATCGTTTTACGTCTTCCTTCTACACTCGATTCAACTCGTCCAACTACATCAAGCCTCTACTTAATAATTGCATTTCAGTTGTAAAACTAACGAGATTTGAGATGAACCATTATTACATACCAGCGCAGCTCTCCTTCGCTGCTTTCGGTACGCAGTACAACCGGTATACAGGCGCACCTACACCTATCGCCGACACAACTCCATTGCGAGATGAAGGTTTCGGAATAAGTAATACCGCCGCGGCGACAACAGCAAACGAGACACATCATTTGGAGCTGTGTTCTCAGCTCGCGTTCCACTTAATTTGATTTATTCAAAGAACATCAATTAGCCAATATAGTAAGTAGTCTATACCGACTTGCTACATGTGCCGGTTGCGCGAGCTCCAAAACTTGCTATTAATATGTGGGATATTGATTTTTATTGTGTTGCACGTCGAAAATCTTGACTTAATGAGATGTAATCCACTACACTTTTCAAGAAATTATATTTTATAATAATAAGGCGTTATACTGTATTTATAATTTTAAAAAAAATTATTGCTCCCGGTAAATGAATTTTAAATCTTTTTAACTAAATTGTAGCAGTTAAATATTAGATACTCGTACATTGTACTGTAGATCAGTTACAACAAATTCCCAAAAAAATTTAAAATAATATTAATTTTGCAAACTTTTGCCAACTTTTTGACATTGTATAATCGAATAGAAAATACGAACATTATAAAGCAAAACTTCCATAAATAAATCATCAAAATTCAAGGTTTTTGCAAAGCATACTTTTAATGGGAGGGTATTGGTAAGATGTGCAACAGAAGTAGACGAAATACATTTCGCACCACACACCTTTTTTTTTCTCACTCACTCTCTCTCTCACTGCGTTCAAATAAAACTAAAAATGATTAGATAATAAAATAAAAAACTTTAAAATGTAGACCTTTTTATTTTATTCATGAAATCTCTTAAAATTCTCCAAAACAAAAAAATATTAAAATTTTTGAAGTGTCTGTTATATTCAGGATGGGATAGCAAAAATCTAAAAAAAACCACTATGCCATTATAGTTACTCAAATTAAAAAAAAAAAAAAAAACAATGCATTAACAAGATTCTATTGTACACGTACTTCGGAAAAGCAAAAGATCGCATCATGTATAATGTATTTTTCCCTGCAGAAGATTGTTAGTGTTGAGTTGCACAAATGCGTAAGCTATCCGAATATGTTTTATTTTCCCATTCATTTTTAACATTCAAATTTTTTGATTAAATTTGATTCCAAAAATCGTAGAAGAAGAAGAGAAAAATGATATATGCAAAAATATTGCGCGATGGAGATTTTACGATGATGGGAAAAAAAAAAAAACGAAAAACGGGTAGTTTTGAGATATAGCCAGAAGCCCTAGCAATAAACACTAACACGTATTTCGGTGAAACAAACAATTTGCGAGAAAAAAAAAATAATCATCTGCCTATCTCTCTTCTAATACGACTTTTTTTTATACTTCCCACGGCTTGGCGCTCATTTTTGCTCTCTCAGCGCACTCGAGCAGCCGCCTACGTATAAGGCGCAGCAGCAATAATTCCGATCGTTTAATGTCTGAGACTTAAACTTTAAAGCGATCACAAAAATTTTATCGTCCGCGAACCCAAAAATCTTTTCCATTTGCCTCCGATGTATATATATGATATTTCCGACTAGATTAGAAATTTTATGACTTTAATACAAAGTAAGGGGCAATACGAGCGGCGTTCCTCCTCCCCCTTTTTTTTTCTCTGGTGGCTGATGGCAGGCGCCCGTGTAACTAAAAAGATTTATTTTCCGCGCATTTATCGAGAAGTCATCGAAAAGCACAAAATTTGAACATTTCTCCCCCTCTGCCAATAGTATGCGCAGCCAAATTTATTCGGGCGTATACAGTAAAAATTCCTCACTATAGGACGAAAAATAATCACTAAACTCGTTGCGCATCCACACGTTTGATATTGTTGTCCCGCAGGTCTCCTAGACTCAGATAACGCACTCTTGTTTTTCAATTCTCTTTTGCCAATCAAAATGCAAATTGTTTTCAAAAATGATGTAGATTTGACTTTGCCAAATTAACCACTAAACCCTGATAAATAATCACTAAGCACTTACATTAAATTTTGATTAATGAACCCTTCCTCCCATCGCTCTATTTGAAAAACTTACTCTTAAGAAATTCTCACTCTGTACAGTAAACTAACATTTTTTTCCACAAACTTAAATACGAATACACTAAAAAGATTAAATAAGTAAAAAAATATACCGTATATATATATATATATATATATATATTGGCATAGTGCATTAATGGTTTTTCAGACAATGTTTGTCGCTCCCACTTTCAATCCTCCCCGCCTACCATCTTCATCTTCCGGTTAATGCATTTATTGTAATGCTCCTCTCGCATAAAATGAAGGGTTATCGCATAATACGTTGGAAAGCCAAAATTCCATCGTCCGCTAATGGAATGTTTTCGGTCAGTCCATCAATTTTTCAGCAAAAAGGATTCATCCTCCATCTCTCTGAGCGACGTGTTCGCAAATCTATATATAGTACGGTGCTTGTATATGGTAGAGCGGCAGCAGCAACAACTCGGCATGTTTTATACATGTAAGAAAACGGGGGTAAAAAGATAGACGAGAGCGTTGTTGCTTTGCTACTCAAAAATGATGTTCATATTGAATAATAACGAGGATTTTAAAGCTCCCAAAGAGAGTGTTTGACAGAAGCGCGAGAGAGAGAATGAAAGAGTTGAGGCCATTTTTATTTCATTTTTTCATTTTCAACTTGACATGTACAGAGGTCCATGCTTCTCCATACCGTATACACACACAACTAAACCAGTAAAAACCTTGACTATCTTATATATTTTTTTTTCTTGTATTATTTTTAAAGGCACCAGCTCAACAACCCCTCCTCAACCGTGTCTACCATTACGCCGAACAGAATTTTGCTACCGGGTACCTCTATAAATTCTCGACTACTGTATATACCGCGCGCACAACACATTTAGATCTACTTATATTTATTGGACTATTTTTGGAGACGAAAGTCAGGTCGGCGTTAGATAGGAGGATGTTTTGCTAAAAATCGATAATAATTCTTCATCCGACTCCAGCGCTATTCTTTGCGTTTGTCGAGCATTTTGAAGAAAGCTCTGTGTGTCTGTATCCTTTTTTTTTTCTTCTTCGACGACACACGCTTTGCCTGCGTCTGGTGGCCGACGCGCGGAGCAACTAGGCGACGATTTCCCCCCAAATTGCTACGACGTTTTACGTTCCCGTGAAGCATAATTTAGCGTCGTCGTTTTCTTTCTCTCATTCTCCTTTTTTCTCTCTCTCTCTCTCGAACACCTTCACACGTAAAAATCTATAGCCGTTTTATAATTGGTTTGGTCGTAGTTATGGAAACATCCAATAATGCGAATTGCTCCTTCACTGTGCCGTGCGAATCGGGCTTAATATTTTTAATGAAAAAGACAACAGTTTATTAAATTTTTGGATTCAAGTTTAAGAACGTCGGAGGCGTAATACAATTGAATATATTTTTTTAAAAAATTGTTGTCGTTTAACTCTTTTTATTTTTCTTTTCGTCTTTCCACATCTTTTGCTTTTACGATGTAATAATAAAACTCGTTTTGGAAATACGTATTTTGTTTCGGTAGAGAACTAGCAAAAAAATATATACAGTATTTTATTTTTTTGTTGAATGTTGATGAGGGGAAGATTGCGGTGGAATCAGATTTTAACGATCACTCTATTTAAAGTTAAGAAAAACAAATTGAATGGGGGAAAGGGGAAAAACATTCGATAAGAAAAAGTAAGAAATTAATTACTCTATAGCTTTTCTGTGTTACACCCCACTCTTTTTGAACAATCTATACGCGCTAATAAATTTCCTCAAATGTCTTATTTTTTTAATACCGTATATAAAAAATATATAACTTCGGCGTATCTCCCATCATGTTTTATTCAATTACTTTAAAGAAGATTGCATGTCAGAATTTGAAAAATAGTAAAACTTCTTGTTGAAATAAAAAATACAAAAAAAAAAAAAAAATTATTAAATTACTTTTTGCATTTATGTTTTTCAAATGCTCATTATTGACTTTTCTTTTTTTTTAAAAAAAAAAAAAAATGAAGAAGAATCGACTCATTAAATAGTAGGCCTATTGATAAATAAGAAAACAAACAGAAAACTCAATTTAACTAGAATAAAAGTCCTCTTAAAAAAATTCTTATCTAGCTTACAATGAGATTTAATTTCACCACGGTACATTTATTATTTTTTTTTAATATAAAATATCGTATATTACAATAAATAAAAAAGGACTTTTAAAAAATGACTGGACTCATTTTTATTCAAAAGCCAAAGTCAATATCTTAAATCTAAATTTTTTTATATCTTTGCAAAGTAGGAGTAAAAATAGGAAATATATTAATAAAAAATAATTTTCCGGTAGCATCTCTTTGGCATTTAAATAGTTTATTATGAGAAACTGTTATTAGCTTTGCATTAGTTTGATGTGCATCACGTTTTTTGGTATTTAAACGCCAGTCCACTTTTTAATGCTTTTAAAAATATAGAACTCATGAATTATGTTAATTTTCATTATTAAACTCAATTATTTAAAAACTTTCAACAAATTATTATATAAAAATAAATAATAAAACGATTTAAAACTATACACGTTAAAACAATTTTTTGTACTGTAATAAATTTGAAAGCTACTTTTTAACCTGCCGTTAAACTGACGTTTGAAATGAAACCTCCGAAAAAATTTAAAACAAAGATAATTCGCTATTAAAACGATTAAATTACATTGTCAAAGAAGGAAAATAATATTTAAAAATTGTTTAACAATGTCATTTAAAAGAAAATTTCGTTATCTTAGCTCTCGCTTTCTTTGCACTTGCACTTTGAAAGCTCTCAGCAATCGAATAAGTCATGTTTCTACATAATATATCACCCAACCGGAAGTTTGATGTATTTTATTATGCGTCACGAGATGACATAGAAAACGTATGATTAATCTAATCGCCGAATAAATCTATGGAAAGTGATATTCAACTTAATAAGAGATACTGCTAGCTCGCCGTAATATTGTTTTGAACGAGCAACATAGACGAATAATAGTGGGGTCTACTGGCGCTATTTGTTAATGTCAGTCATCTCAAACTACCTACAGTAACTTGATTTGTAAAAGACGTGCTGTCCAACGGGCATCCGGTTCATCATTCAAAAATAACATCATATTGGGACCCTTTATTATATGCTACTATACCTACTACGCCCAGACTATACGGTGTACATGTACTCGCTTTTCACGTAACTCTCGCATTTCTAAAACGAAGCCGCTTAACCGTCTTTTATTTTATATTTATAGAATTACTTAGGCTGCTTTATTATTTTACCCTAATAGAGGTTTATTAAACCATGAAGCTATTTTGCTGCCAAACAAAAATTAAAATAAAAAAAATGAATAAAATTGTTTAGGTTAATAATAATTTATCATATCGGTATTTTTTTGCCGACTCAATTTTCGCGAATTATGAGGGGATAATGATCTCTGCGTAGCATGCCAAACAATTTCACTGTATTTGTCAAACATAAACTAAACCATAGTCGCTAAATTTGCTTAGACATTTTCTAAACCAAACTTTAAAAAATCTATTGTTTCACAAAGTTTTTCTAGTACAGTACAGTATTTACACAGGCATTATGGTATCTTCGTGAGAGAGGGAGAGAGAGAAAAAAAATCGCACTGTACTTTCTTTCACCATCTCATCTTCCGGAAATGACATATCATGTCAAAAGTCAGTCACAACTTGTTACTTGTCAGTTAACTAGGTTCTAGAAAAAACGCAAAAAAAAAAAAAAGACTTTTCCTAAAACTTTCTCATTTCATATTCCAACAATCATGCTAATCGCGTTCAACTCTATCAACGAGTTTCTAAATTGTAGACGTCGGCAGAGCACGTGAAGGCAGGCAGGATGGCAAGCACGGTGGGAAACCAATCTTTATGGCATCGGCGCGGACTCGGCACGCGAAACCTATATCTTCTTCGTCGGAGTAACGGGAGCAGGCAGGACTAAGCTTATCGCTTTTTATTACGCGGTATAAATAATTCATGCGTACGCTCGTGTTCACACACACTCGGCGACAAAATATGGATATTCTATCGTATAATGTACATAACCGGAAGACATAAGCTTTAAACGATCGTTGCTGCGTCAAAATGTAAAGTTATTTACGTTACATAATAAGCTATATACATTGAAATGGGTTAAACAGCGGCACGTCATATCCTTCCTTACCAAAACCACCCAACTCCTATCCATTCACAATTTGTGTATTATGCACGATCAAAAAGATCAAACTTTTTTTTTTTAGTTGTTGGCTCTCTTTTACATTTAGCCCCAAATTCTTGGTCGCATCGGCCAACAGATCCTAGCCTAGCAGCTACTTCTTAAGTTGCTGGGGCGTATCTTACTTATTACTACCGGGTACGTATTTAAAAAAAAAAATAATTGAAAATCCCCTTCTTGTGATAACTTGTCCGCGGGGAAAACCCTATGAAATTCCCCTCTCTCTCCACAAATAAAATATTTGTGTTTATTCAGATGCGAGAGAAGGCGCTGCTTCTTTAGCCTCACGAGTAAACGAGCGCAGACTAAAAAAAAAAAAAATACAGTATATTGAGGACGAAATGGAAAAAAGAGCCAATATCGAACTTTCATATTTTTTTTTGTACTCCCCCTCTTATTTCTTCTGCTGAATGGATTCGCGATTAATCGATTTTAAATGGGTTTGTGTATAAAAAAAAAGAGGCAGTTAATACGACTATATACGCTATACACGTATTAGCGAATATAGAGCGTATAGATTTAGTTATATAAACGTATGCGCCAAGCAATCCATGTCATTTATCATTTTACATTTTACACGCCTGGAAAATAAATGTTTTAGCGGAGGAAGAGAATGGGAGGATGGAACAGGGGGAAAAAAGTGATTGAATTTTTTTCGTTTTGCGAAAAAGATCGAATTTTCGAATATACGTTAGCGTGAAAATAAAATAAAATTTTATTTTGGCTTTTTTTAACTCGCACCTTTTTTTCTCGTGTACGTTTTGTATTTACAACTACATTTTATCTATATACCGGTATATATAAAAAAAAATGTCTCGCCGTAGAGAATATAAAAAAAAAAAAAAAGAAAAGTGGCAACATGGAAGATTGATAAAAAAAAATAGATATACCGTATTAAACAATTCTTTCGTTCAGAATTTAGCATTAAAATTTCTCCCAAGAGAATAAATCATGAAATAAAATAATAGGAAAAATGTTGGATCGTAGGACGATGTTGAAATAGATCCAAGTTATGTTTTTGAGAATGTAAAAGATTCGTCTCTCCGCGTGTGCTCTTTCGTCTGGAACCGAAGTTGATGTCGCGACAGTCTCGAAACTTAGCAAGACGTTAATTTCAATGTATCCCACACCGCAACAACAACAATTTTATCAACGTATAAGGAATACGAAACAAACATCGATCATGTTTCTTGAAGTTCTTTCCATTTTGCCTTCCCCTTAAACTTTTTACTAAATGCTACCAAAAAAAGAAACTTGATTTTGGAAGTGGTTAAATTTACGTTGTTATCAGTTTATCAATCTGAGTACCGGTAATTGATTGCTATTTTTAAAATTTACATTTACGTTCTTCCGTTAGGGAGAGGGGAAAAAACATTCACACTGCTGGCGTACATTTTACGAATTTCCGGTTTTTCATGTAAATCAATATTATTATAACAGTGACAAAACCGGGACAATAAACGCACTTTTATGCTTCAATACAATTTAATGAAATTTTTCAGGAAACAAAAAAAAAAAACGGAATTAGCAACTACTGGGTATGTAGTTGTTGGAATTCGGTTCTGAAATTTTGTAAACAATAGTGATCTAATCATCTATTTACGTATGTTTAAAATAGTAAAATGTAACAATTGTTTTTCTAGAGATGGTGCCTTTTAAAAAGAAATGCGAGTTTTCAATAGCAAAAACCGAAACTAGCACAAGTCACGGTACCCAAAAAACTATTTTAATTAAGAAATGTCTTAAAAGTGCAGATTTAATTGATTTAACAATACCGTATGGCATTTTACGATAATAGTTTACCTCCAAAAAATGGAAACTCAGAGAAATAAAATAATCAATTTTTATAATTTTTTCAAAGATAAACTACACTATCTATTTATGGCTACACTATATACAGTAATAACTAAAATTAATCATAACTAGTAGAAATATATTTCTTTCTGAATTTCTTTTTGGAGAGGTTTCCCTGTACAGTACTGTATTTACCTTAATTTTTTCATTGGGGAAATATTAAACAACAAAAACTTAGTTTTATCTACCCAAACATCTCCACCAACAGATTGCTTTTATATCAAAAAGTAAATTTGGCCTGTTCCCTTTTTTAAATGACTGATTCATACATTTTATTACCGGTAAAAGAAATATGACGATTAAATAACTTTTTAAATTTAACTCGCCGAATATATTTTTAAAAAAAAGTATATTCAAGAAAATGAAATATATTCCTTTTATAATAGAATACTACGTAATCATTTGTTGAATGCCATCTTTCAAACATTTACTGTTATGTATTTTATTACTGCCTATAACTTGTTGTATTTTTTAATGCCCTTTCTATTCCTTGGTATACTCGTACAATCGTTTTATTGTAGCTAAATAAGCTCGTATTGAAATCAAAAATAGAGTTTTAATAAACAATTTTATTTTTAATATTCGCAGTTCAGTATTTATTCATCCTCATCAGCAATGCCGGTATAAAGGCAGAGCACAACAGCAACTACTGTTTCGAGTACCGAGTGTTTCTATTAATATGCACGGAAACGCTAAACTCAAATGCTTTTAAAAATTATTATTAATCAACGAGTTGTTGTACTTGCTATGTTTATACTTCTGGCGCGCATTTATTTAAATCCATTTGAGAAAGAGAGAATTTTAGAAATCTGCCACAAGCGAAATAAATATCTAAACTGTTAAATGTATCTAACGACGCTTTTTAATATAAAAACAATTTGGAATTGTATTGAAAAACTAAACTATGTTTTGCAAGGTAGTTTAAATTTCCATAAAAATAATATTCTGCCAAAATTCAAAATATAAACTCCTAGTAAAGAAAAAAAAAGTCAATAATTTAATAATAATTGTTGAATTGTAATGTACTCATCAATCATTTTTGATAACGATCGATTCCATTCGCATCCGATATTAGAAAGTGTATTCTAAGTTGATAATAATAAAAAAAAATAGCAAAGTGCGAGGAAGTTTCCATCAAATGTTTATTTTCTATTGTTAAATGTAAATTAAATTTTATATAAACTGACAGGACAGAAAACAGATCAGCAATATTTTGACAGATTCATCCATTTGCCGCTTATAGAATTGCAGGGGCACGCGCAAATCGCGGACGCGTGTATATAGGAAAAATAATATCGAAATTTTAAAGGATTTTCTTGTCAAAACTTTGAATCGCTGAATGAAGAAAGAAGGAGGCGCATACACTTTCTATACAGTACCGGCAGCTGAATAGATGCAGATATATCGAAAGCTGATCAATTGCGCCAAAAACGTCATTGCGTGTTAAGGTATCGATAGATGAAATTGGAACGGTCACGACCGGTCGAACAAATCGATAGCGTTAACTGGGTGACGAAGAAATAAATAAAGCAATATTCAAATGTCAAAGTAAAAACAAAAGAGACACTAGGTGCGCTGCAGCTTTTTCTGCTCCTCTTCCCGGCGAGCATTGGTAGTGGCTACACGTGCAACCTTCGGATCAATCGATACGATATTTCCGCACCATAGAACACCGATATGTTTCTGCGCTTTTAATCCCGCATCTTAAGTTATTACAACTTTTAAGCTGTTTCTTTGATTTGTTTTACCTTCAGCAGCAAAAATCAATCGAAAAAAAAATCGTGTTGGTTTCTATGATGAAAAAAAACGAGCGCACAATAAACAAGGACATCAAACGTCAGTTGAACAAAATATAATACTGTACATGCCATCATTGTTAAATGGCATCGTTTGTTTTTTTTTGTTTTTTTTTTTTTTAAATCTTAAATGCTTGCTAAAATAGTGACCTAATTACACAGAAGTTTGACTAGATCTCAGACATTTTCTTATCTATTTATTTTTAATGTCTTGTTTTATAAAATCCTTATACGGTGGTAAATTTTATACGTGGAACTTTTAATTTTTAAATTTTTTATATGAATAAATACAGTAATTAGTGAATTTTGAATGCAAGTTGTAAAACAGAATGACAAAATAAATAAATCAATACTAATCTTCCTTAATTCTGATGCAGGAATTAAAGAATTAAATCCTCGTGCAGCCTTTCGAACTTCAAAAGTTATTCTACACGGTATATAGTACGATCTCGTTAATCTAGCGCCCGATAGTCTCAACTCTGGGTAATCGATGGCCTCTTAACACTGTTCAACCCCATTTTTATAGAGAAAAAAAAAGCTTAAATTTCGGTGATTAAAATTTATCAAATAAAAAGCATTGCATACAAAGACCCGTACTGTGTTCTTTCAAATACAGTAGTTTTTAAATCTCTACTTATTTTCAATTATTTGTTCCTCCAATATCTTCGAATTCCAAAAAAAAAAAAAAAAAATTACGCGCACTACTATTTTTTTTTTTTTTTTTTTAATTAAATTTTGCTAAATATCTTGATTCCCGTATCCAGTGAAAACATCATTGAGCTATATTACGTCGATTCCAAGCTACTGTATATTACGTCGATTCTGAGATATATTAATACATGTACATATGTAGCATAAGTTGCTCGGATTTTATTTGTCAAACCCTTCTGCAACAACATCATAAAAACATTTTAAAACCATTTTTTGACATTCGGAGAAACTTGTTCGTACTATTTCAAATTTTTTTTCTCCTTCCCTACTTTTAAATTTGTGTTTTTCTCTGTCACTTGAGAGACTGGTGAAAAAATAAAAACTATAACCTTTTTTTGGCTTAAGAAAACTTTGCATTTTTGCCAAACAAAAACCAAAAAAGAAAACAAAAATTACCCTCAGCTTTCTATCAAAAGTTTAAAAAAACCCATAGAAAAATCAGAACATTTAACTCGAGTGTTTACACAATTGCAATTAAAAGTTGAGACGGCTTGTTGACGTGACAGCGTCAATCACAGAGTGCAGAAACGCTTAACGAGCCAATTTAAAAAGCAAACACTCACCTAAACGCAGCGTAATTAAACGCCGAGCATATCGGGTGAAACCCCCAATTAAAATATAATCACTAAGAAGCGTTAAAACTGCGCAAAAAGGGAGGGATAATTTGCATAGTTGAAATACTGCGGAAGGAAGAGCAAACATTACATTTTTTTTTTTTTTTTGTTTCCATTGCACTTCGCTTTACCGTCAATTACTAATTCCATCTCCAGAGCCAAATAGTAATCGGGACACTTTGGTAAAGCAAATCGCGCCAGCGCATGCGCGCACATATAACGCACAAAATTAGTAATGCTAGAGCATTTCATTTGGCAATGATACCAAATTAAAAATACCCTTACCCGACCTTGTTTAATTTTTACTAAAAAAGCCTACGGAATTCTGCGTGCGATACCCACACACACGGTACTACATGTCAGACTAGACTTTCATTTCAAACAACTTTAATTTAACCTTAAAAAAAAATGTTTTTTTCATTTCTAAAGACAAATTATATGTTTATATGAAGGAAATGGCGCTACTGTCACATCTAAACTAGGGCAATCGTTAGAATTTATACTGTTTAGTAGTAGAGAAACTCGAGCAAGCTCGCCATTTAAGCTCTTTGAAACAGCGGAAGAAAAAATCGAACTGTTTCAACGTCAAAAGTGAGATCGATGTTAAATTAACGATTGCGTTGCTTACTGTAATTAAATTTGCGTTTCAAAGAGTAAGCGTCAAATTTGGAGAAGAGAAAAGTATAAGACTAAAAGTTTAAATAGCACAAAATTTATCTCAAAAAAAAAAAAAATTAATTTATTTTATTTTACTGGCATGAGAAATGTCATATTATAGTACATGTATAACCCCTTATTTGCGCCCGTTCTTTGTGCGGATTTAGATTTTTTTAAATACCTATTTCTATAATGTTATTCTGCGCAAATTTTGACTGCGCAAGGACGTCTACGAAGCGGAACTCTTGCGTAAACTGAGGATTCGCGATAAGATTGTAAAAACCAATTTAATTAATTTAACTAATATTTGGCATCGAATATCTAGCACAACCGGATCTGAATAACCCTCCTAATCGAACCAATTTAGTTCCATTGTACATTTTCATTAGTTGGCCATAACAATTAATTATTAAGCCAAAACTTATATTTTGAAATCTATAATATAGTCAATTTAGAATTTTACATTAAAAATTCCTGGAAGTCAATCAAGGAACATTAATATACAGTAATAATAAACTTCCGGGTTTTTAAAATGACGCATACAAATATTTAACACTGCCAATGTTTAAATTTTAAATTACTCAATATTCCGTTTTACCTTGCAAAATGCCATTAAATTTTGGAAAGCGTTTTGTTAATAACGCGCAAAGCCGAGACATTTTTCTTTTCTCTATGAATAAATATGACGAGAAAACGCAAAACATTCTTCTAAAACACTTCGTGCATAATTTGTCATTTATGCGCTGATAATAATGCCGCGGAATATTTACATAATTATTTAAATCTACTTTTCGGAAAATCGATATAACGCCAAAATATGTAACCGGTAAAGAATAAGCACCACTAACTTACCGTCGCTTTTTTTAAAAGTCTAGACAAAAATTTAGTCCCAAAGGATTTGAAATAAAAACAGCAACGCGAGATTCAATTTCCCTCAACTTGTGCTCATCAAGTAGATTTAAAAAAGCTCAACTCCTCAAATTATACGAAGAACTTTCAAAACAAGCTGCTCACTTTGTTAAACTCATTTTTTAAACATTATTATTTAAAAAAAAATAAATAAAAAAAGAAAAATCTGACTAGAATCCTCCGACATAAATTCAAAATTAATATGGCAGCAAAAGAAATTAAAATACAAAAAAGAAGCAAACGTGACATCGGAATAGATACGCTCATATTTAATAAGCTTTCGATGCAATTTATTTAAGCAAAAGTCAACAAAAGTTAATGATTCCGCAAATTGCCATCCACGAGTGAACGCCGTCAACTTCATTCGCAATCTGCACATACGAAGCACTGATAATAATGCGTCTCCCAAAACTCTCCATTTTTATGATTCTCAATTACCGTTTCAAATGATTTAATAAAAACTTTCCTGCGTATCCTTTGTCTTTAATGTCAGCATAAAACAGTGCCATCCAAAATTTTGATAATACCAGCATAGAAAATAAATAAATAATTTCATAAATTTAGTTTTTTTAAAAAAGGCCAAATCGGTGTTGTAGAATAATATCGAAATGTTACCGTTTATACTCATTTAACATTTCTTTTGTACAGCCTGTATTGTCTATTGACAGCGTTAGATTTTGCCTTTTGACTACCCTTGCCATAAAATTTAATATTTCAAAAATAAAACTCCCAAGTATAGCTTTCGAAATTTCCACTTGGGAGGTGGAGGAGAGGGTTTCGTGTTTTTCTAATGAACCGTAACCGTCAATAAATTCGCATCAAAAATTTAAATTAATCCCGTTCGACCAAACTTTGCGCCAGTACAGTAGTGCTAAAGACTAATTTATGAAACTTTTCGCGTCGCCAACGTAAAATTTATATTTATTCGCTATTTCAAAACGCCCACCACCTATAATAATAACTCGATATCACAAATACCAAACAAAAGCGTCCCCCTCCATAACTACAGAATAGTAGAGTAAACCCAAACATTCGCATTATGCAGCGGTTCGCGCTGTACAGCGGCAACGTGTTTCCCCAGCTTCCACCATTCAATCTAGAACAAATAAAAACAGCTCAAGTTTAGACTGGCAGTTATTTTTAACGACTGGGTTTTCTATTTATAACTTCGATATTAATGCGAATATAGCGCAATAGTCGTAAATCTTCCCTTTTTTTTCTCTTCGAATGCCAAGCCAGAATCTTAGAAACTTCGCTAGGAAACGAGTTTCTCGGGTTCCGCGCGCACACAAACACACTAGGCCACGGCACACACGTACGTACGTACGCTCCGATTTAGTTAATTCAAGCTGCTTTTGATTTATCGTCTCGTCTCCTATCCTATCTTAAAATCTCTTTCGATATTCAACACGGGTGGTGCCACGGGTGGTGTATGCATGTAGGAGAGGGAGATGAGGTGGATCGAGGATGCTGACTGAGTGAGAAGTTGTGGGGGGAGAACTAAGAGAAAACGAATCCGCAGTTGAAGCTTTATTTGAACTTTTACGAGCGAGCATTCGCGGTGTGTCCTTCCCGACGTATTCCGAAGTTCAAATTAATCGACTGCTAACGGTAGTTTCGTCGGTAAGAGCGCATGCGCGGCTACGCATCAATTAGCATTGATGGTGATTGATTCGTCAATTGCACAAACAGTTGTTAAGTTTTTATGTTCGTTTAATACCGGTGAACTCGGCTAAAAGTTATTTGTTCAACGCTCGTGAAACGATACATAGACAAAACAGAACGGAGCGGGCGGGCGGGCGTGTGTGTGTGTGTATGGTGTCGCACGTGAGTAACGCTTTTCCTTGTTGACATTTATTGTCCTCTCGAGAGATCTCCAACCTTAATCGACCGACCCTTTGATTTAATCACTACTACAGTTCCGATTCCTGATTAGAACCGATTCGAAGCGTCAGCTCAAACTGCTGCTACTACGTCTTCATCGAACGACTATATACGAGCGCTCTCTTTTATTAGTATTTTATATTCGGACTTTTTCCTACCTGAATTTCCGATCGGATGCTAACTCTTCAATTCCGCAATTCCAATTTATCACCCTTTGTCTCCTCGAAAAGATTAACAGCACCTAAAAAAAAAAAATATATAAATATTTATCCTTTAAAAAAATTACACACGTCGCACGAACAGATTAAATACAGTAGATGTAAAATAAATACGAGTACATGTAGTATATTCCAATGAGAGTGATGGTAATGCGGAAAGGAACTTTGTCGTACATCGTTCATCAACTTGTTACACGTTATTATTAAATAAGCATTTTTTTTAAATAATCGTAATCCGTGACATAATGAAAAACCTATTAACATCCCTCTGGCGATAACTGTCACGTGATATAAATTTGCAAATGGAAAATAAAATGACCGTCGATTTTAATACGCTGTGTTACCCACCACAATACCACATTAAAAGAGTGTTTGCGTATGAACGAAAAAAATTATTAAACAAAATTCAATTATTTATTGTGTGTTAATTTTTATCACCAAGTAGAAAAACGTGTTAATTTGTTTTAATGTAATTATTATTTACAAATTTTAATATCTAAAAACAAATCGTTGGAGAAACTAGGAAACCTCTTAACTCCACTTTTTGTCAAAATTGAATTACAGAACATCTAGTCAACCCGAAGAAAAGTGGGACTACAATATTTTTTTTAATGAAATGGTTCAGCACGGAGTCTTTTGCATAGATACCGCTTGCACCGCTATCGAGCAGGCTCTGAGTTAATCTTGGTTTATTTTGAGATTTTGAAAAACTTGGAACTCGACATCCAATTTTGCGTTAACCAATTAAAATTTAAAGCAATCTCAGACCTATTAACTCAAAAATAGTCAATGAAATAGAAAAAACAGATAGCGGAAAACGACATTTTTTTCAATAATAAAAAAAAAAACCTCGCCATATTTTCAAATGAATTTCCTCCTAATTCGAGTGACCAATTTGTAACCGACTCCGGTCAAGCGACCTTCATTTTGCTTGCGGTTCATATTACGTGTCTTTCTAATTGACAAGAATCGAGAAATTGAATTAGAAACATCACCTAGGATGTGAAATGGTTGAAAATGACCACTCAAATAATTCGACCGAGAAACTGAACAACGAAAAAGCTCTCCCGATTCATTGACGCGCGAATAAATTTTACTTCAATTATTATTAAACACGGATGCAAAACTCCCTTGACCTTCTACTGACCAAACTTGAATAAATATGCAACGCAGTAAGTCGGATGGTGACGTCATCAGTATTATTATTTTTTTTTTTATATGTGTTTTCTACTCGTTTAAAATTAAAGTCCAGCGGTGGGAACTTCGACCGAGTTAATTACCTTTAAAAGGTATCAATTCTCGCTTCAATTAATTTATCTCCTAATTCCACTCCGCTGGGAATCGACTTTAAAACGAATCCTATTAATAATACTGCATTTCGGCGATGCTTTAAAACACTGCCTTTAATAATATTTAATCGGATTCTCCGAATTCATTTTGATTTTGCTGACGTATAGGATCTTAATTAATACCCAATCCAATCTTATTAAATAACGTAAATCAAACGGAAAGAGTACAGAATGGAAGCAATATTATTCGGTCAAGTTTGAGTTATTAATACCATCGGAATCATCTAGCTATGGTAGCTCTAAATTTGTAGTTTTAAGAACTACAGTACAGTGCATGTATATTAAAAGCCAAATGTTGACTACGTTTTCATTAGAAACTTTTATAAAAAAAAAAAAAACTTCCTATAATGCGAATTGAACAGTCTACTATTAAAACGTTTGCTACTTTACATTCAAAAAATACCCCTACCGCGTTTAAAAAACTAAGATGTACGTTTTGCAAGAAAGAATGATTGTAATCACAGCACAAAAATTGTAAAACAATTTCATTCAAAAAAAAAAAAATTACTGTACTGTATATTGAATATAATTTTTAATGACAATAATTATATTATGTTTCCCCTATTTAAAAAAACTCAAGAAAGTCAAACTCGGCTATTGGGTCAGCACTACCGAGTTCTACATAAGGTCTACTTTCAAAAACATTTTTTAAAATTTTGTTTACATTTAATTTTATAAACACCATCATTAAACCTCATTTATGTGTTCGTCAATAACTTTTTGAATGATCTTTCTTCAAGTATCTTTCAACATAAGCAAAAATAGGCTCTCCCTAAAGCTTACTTCTAACTTTCACAAAATTATAACGTGCATTATCGTCGTTTTACCGACAAAATTATCTATATATCGATTGCATACATCTATATTTAGTTTGCCCATTCGATCGGTCCGAAAGAATATTAAATTGTTTGAAAAGAAAGTTTGTAACGGAAAAGTGAGAAGACTCGGCGGTTTAATCGATAAGCTATAAAAGAAAATTGAATTTCATCTTCAATCGGTTTTTTTTTATCCCCGTAATATCAGCAAGCAACGCGCTCGTTGCCGTCTTCTTTAATCACAATATAATTAGGTTAGTTCATAAATGCTTGGCTGTCCATAATTTCCACTCGCACACACTGCTTAGCTGTCAATTAGAGCAAACACGCATGAATTGTAGTTTAAAGCCGACGACAACGCCTGCGCAATGGTGGTACACTGTATAGTGAAAATGCTAGTAGCACACATGTCTACACTGTATACACGGTGCCAAGTCGTCTATGTATTTTGAATAGGAAGCGACGACATACTGCCTTCGATACGCTACCCAAATACTAATATATTAAATATTTCAATATCCCCCTCCCCATCTCCCTCTAAAGCCAGGTCTATAGGAGATGCGAGAGTGACATTTTCAAAATAAATGTGCGGCTTGTCCTTGCCCTAATATACTTAAACGTGCCGCCTATTTTTTTTTAAGCACTTAGTTTTTGCTGAAAACAATAGAAAGCAAATGACGAAGAGAGAGAGAGGAAAAAAATGACACGCTGCCATCGATACAGCGCGACGTAAGCATTTTATTAATAACATTGAGTATGTGGTGTCACCATATTTACATTGCACAACGTATTCATTGACATTCACCGAGTAGTTCGAGCGAAAATATTTCCCATTTTTTTTTAATCGGAGATAATAAACGTCAAAAATTGATGGAATAAAAAAAACTTTCAAACAATCTACCTCTCCCCTCCTATCTTAAACAAGATTTCTTTGCAACTTTTAAATCAAGTAACGGTAAAGCCGCACTTCAAATTCCAATAAAATAAAATTCATCTTTTTTTATTAGTTTTAATTAAAATATTTAAATTCTGTTATTTCGTGCGTGTTGTCTTAATTTGGTAAAGGGTTAATTTTTTTTTAAAAAAATAACTTTCATTTTTGATTTAGGTTCATTCTTATTCAAGGTTTGTTCAATTCTTATTAGGCCTTAAGTACCGTATATTACATGTAATTGGTATTCTAGAGAATGATTTTAATCCGTGAAAAACGTTTTATCATAGTTTACTTGCATTTAATTTTATAAAGGTGCATTGTCAAAAACAAAATTTCTAATAGCAAAATTTCAAAAATATATGTAACAGTATAAATTGTTCTATTTTACTATGGTAAATATATCGGTAAATGGTTCCGCATAAGAATTAAGTTTCCTCCTTAAAAGGTTGAAATTAAACTCAACAATAATAATTATTGGCGAAATGCGGTCCTTCCAAATTCCTGAAAGATGGTTCCTTTTTAAAACCAGCCATTCAAGAAAGCTCAACTGCTTCTTTGATTATCAACTCTTTCCTCTTTTAGTGTATAGTGACTGTTTCATAACAGCTAGAAGAAAAAATTTTTCTTAAAATAAGAAAAAATTTACCGGTATGTCGTTATGTTTTGGGTACGCCATAGTGCGTTTGAGCTTAGTAAATGCTTTTGATGTTTATTACTTTTTTTTATTATTATTATTGTTGTTTTGTGCCTATCTGTTGGTGCTTAGAGAGGATATTTTGTTTATGAAAGGAGTTTTGGGGTGGCAGCACTGTAAAGTTTAACTTAAAGTAAGATTCAATTTACACTACTTTACTTCGCATTAAGCCAGTCAAATGTTCGTCACTTTCGTTGTAAAGAAACAGAGAGCCGCCGTCGTGCGCTTATTTAAACAAAAATTCGTATCGATTTAACCTCTGCAATTATAACTCCTTAGTCGAGAAGACTAAAGGCTTTCAGCGACCTCTGACTTTATTACGGCACGCGTATTACAATGAAGAAAGGCCCGGAAATAGAGCGGGGCGGCGGTTACGCAATTCCTTATAAAGGCACGCGCGCATCTACCTAACCTTAGTAGAAATAGGTAGACCAAAACGAAAAAGAGGAAAAGCCCACTATCCATAATTTAAAGAAGAAGTATCGATTAGCTAAGACGCGATGAGAAAAACGTTAACGAACAAAAGCTGTTAATTCGGAATTTCAAAGCGAACCGAAAAATACGAACGCTCTTCATACCTGCAAATCGCGACTTTACGAAATCTATAATTTATCTTTATCAAATTAATCTTAATTTACAGACATTTTAAACAGACCAAAAATCAAACGCAAAACGATCGAAATAAATTAATGCCGCAATATTTCTCACTTTTAACTAATATTCTGTACAAGACTTGCTCGCAGTAGTAAAAATCAAAATTTATTAAGCAAAATTATAAACAGTTACGAAAAAATTAAATAAATAATAATAACACAAAAAACGAACGAATCCTAATAGTTATTGCGCTCAGACGCAATAACGAAGAGCTATCCCAATCGGTGGCCACTCCAACAGCACTACACGCAATGAGTCTAAAAGGCCTTGGTCACTTCCAATTTGAAGATAAAATGTAATTAAAGCCGTAGTCTTATTCAATTTCAACTTCTAATTTAATCGGGAATTCTGTAGGTTTCTCCAATAATAACTCCAGACAAATTCCGACATTTTTGAACCGGCTTCATCGACTCTTAATCATAATGGCAGCCAGCGAAACGTCTTCGGGATAAGCTGCTCTCGTTTCACGTTCAACCAATTTCAATTTACTTTACAACCAATAATTTCGTTTCTCTCCTCCCTATAATTCAATTTAATAACGCAAAATTGAAACTTTATTTTTTTTTCTTGAAGAAAAATAATATTTTTAAGCTCACTCAACTTTTGTAACACTCCATTCGTTTTATTGGCCATTCGCTAACCTTTGTAGTTGATAAAATGTGTATTGATAAAGGTGAGGCGGAGGCATAATTGAATCCATACACCCTTTCCTCACTCCTCCAGGGGCTCAATTCTATAGCCACCGTCACCGTCTTATCATATCGTAACTGCTCGTAAAACAAACTCCTTCGCTCGTATTTGCGTTTATGTGGAGGAATCGCTCGTTTTCCCTCGTATTAAAATTTTATGTAGCACTTTGTTTTAAAAGGCATTCAATCGAAGCGTAATTTTAACCAACTTGTTTATGTGCTCAAACTTTTTTTTATATTATTACGTGTCCTGTTTTGCGTCACGGAAACACAACGTTTTTTAATGCTTCTTAAAAAGAGGGGGTTGAAAGAGTAAACACTGATAAATGAAGGGGAAAAAATATCGTTTGAATGACAAAGATAGTGAAATAGTTCTTGGTATAAAATTGAGACAAGGAATTTCATTGAATAATACGAGTATAATAAACCGCAATAAATATTTAAAAAAAATAATAGCATACTTAATTGGGCAACGGCGGGTACCTTCCCTACCGGATAGTACTACCGGTATATAGAGGAATCTTGGTACTACTGCATATAAAAATGAAACGTTGTTTATGGGTAGATTTGTTTGACTATTATGGAAATCTAGCTTACAGGGTGCTTAAAACTTGGCACGAACATACTATGTAACCAAACTATAGTCTTCCGCATTATTTTGTTAAAATCTGTTCAGTACGATCTGCTTTGAGCAGTTTTTTTTTTTATGGAATTCGCGCTGAAATTGCATTCCGTTTCCGTGTTAAGCAGTTTTCCCAGCTTCTAACTACTGTACTATATTTTAACATTGCGTTTCCAACTTTTAGTTCCGTTTATTCAAGTTTCCGTTTTACTCTGGTTTTACTGCAATTTCAAATTCTCACAAACCGTGGGTGATATTTTATTCTAATTAAGTAAACTTTCTCCACACAATTTCAAATTGTTAACTCTTGCTCAATTATGCACGTTGAAATAGAAAACATACAAGCGTAAATATATTTATAAATAAAAAACAACGATATACTGTACGTGATTTGCACGTAGTCAACGTTTTTATTGCTGTTTTAACTCGATATCTTCGTAACGCTTCGCATTTAGGAAAAGCCGAAAATCTTTGATGTTTTTGTGAGCGTGCTCTCGTATTTCAACACGCAATCTTTTATCGTTGCTAATACAATCAAAAAGCAAATTTTTTTTAACTAACGTAAATTGATCCGTAGAAATAAAAATATAGTCGCTAACAAAAACATTAGCGATTATTTTAGAAACGCGGAAGAAGAAGAAGACGACGAAGAAGAAAGTAATCAATTTAGCTGTGAGCGTCAACAGCGCGCGACAATAACAGAAAATCAATAGGAAATATTCCCGACGATTTAATTACATATTATCCAAAAGCAAAAAGAAGAAGAAGAAAAAGAAAAAAATTGCTCTGTGAAACTAACAAATTAATTAAGCCCGAGTCTTTTGTGCTGGCGAACAAATATTTCCAATTTATTTAATAACCAACAATTTAGAGACAAATGAGAACTGAATAATAAAACGCTCGCTACCGGTATTAAAATTAAACATTATTTGAATCAAACACTATTAGTTTAAACAGCTTAATATTGCGAGCTATTACTAAAACAATATACACAAATTGACATCTTTATAATGCTGGAAAAATAATTATTATAAATTAAAAGGGAAGAAAAAACTAATTCATCTTTTTTTTTATTATTATAATCAATTAAGTTACCTATCACCATAATAACAATTTATCTTCATTTGATTTTTGTTGCCTCATTTTAACCGTCCTAATTCAGATTTTAAGGAAAATACGGGGAACATTCACAGTCCATTTAAGCACCTTGATTTTTAAATGAGGGGCCCAGATCATTCATTTGTCATAGTATAAGTAGTTAAAATATTTATTACGTATTTTCTTTACATAACTTGTTTTTAAAACACCTTATGCAGAATTAACTTACTTTTGTAGTTTAAAATAAAATTAAATAATTTTAATGTTTATTTCAAAAGCAGAATTTATATACCCGGTCACTCGGATCACTTTGGAATAGAGCGTACACAGCAGAGTATCAATAAAAATCAACTTTAAAAATATCTTTCGAAGCATGAATAATTTTTTAATAATTACATGTACTGTACATGTATTTACAATACAGTATATTGTTTAAAGCCATAACATTTTCCCAAAAAACCCATAATATTATTCTATTAAATTTCAATTCATTCCGTATCTTTACTACGCCTATCGCTTTGATCTTCCTTTACACCTTTGAATCTTCATTGTTAATGGCAATGAATGAAAAAAAAAATTCATTCATAAATAAATTATTTGAAAATGCAGAAAATATGCGACATTTTAAAAATGTTTTAAATGTTTAATGTCGATGTTGAATAAATCCCGCCTGGACCACAGCATAATAAACTGTACATAAACAACCGCACTTAAAAAATGTTTGTTTGTCCTTCTAAGCTCTCAGCCCACCCAGAAGAAAAAATATTTGATTAAGGAGTGACCACATTCTGCGCGTTATTAACGCGTGTTTTACTGCGCCTGATGTTTTCGTAAAATACACCCCGATCTACTTACTTAAACTGCAACTATTGTCAACAAACAAACACAACAAGCAACCGTCTGCACTGGATAATATAATGTGCTCAAATAATAATAAAAGGACTACAGCCGTCTTTGATCTTCCAAAAACCATCATCGATTTACTACTTGCCTGCTAATTTGTCAACTCATATGTAATAAACTCTGGGCACAAAATATCGACTAAATCATCGCGTTTACAGCTTCTAACTATTCTGTTCAAACACCGGAAATAATTTCATCACCACGGCGTTTTTCAAATTTTTGACAATACAAACCCACCAAAAACCATTTTACGAAAGGTTATAAAACGCAATGTTATTGGTTCTAAAAAATAAAAACCCGTAGAAGAAAGTGGCAAGCGGTTTATATATTAATGAATTAAAAATTAATCCGGAGCATTAAAATCTTAAGGTAGATTAAAGTTTCGGTGATCAGTATACTTTTATGACGCTCGAGATTAAGGCTAGATTACACAAACGTCGATCAATACAGACTTTGCGAAATAAAAAAAAAAACGTTAACACCATAAAATAATTTGCTCGTAGCATCGTAATAATTATTAATATAGTATGGACCAATCTAACAAACCGTAACGTCGACAAACTTGGTGATCAAATTTTTTTAAAATTAAATGTAGCCTACATAGTGTAAACTGTGTACAGTATAACCATAAATAATACAAATTCAGAATATAACCGAAAAAAAAAACACTTTCTACACGTTATTTTGTCGTTTTAGCGTTTCTTCCTCCGCAAAGACTTTAATAATCCGTTGTCAACGTTGGAGTGCAAATAAAGTCTCGATACTATCTCACTTCAAACCCTTTAGCGCTTACACTTACTGCACACACGCAACTTGGAATATATTTATTTAGAATTTTTTTTTTCCGCTTTTCGTAAAACTCCGACATATCTTTTAAGCGTTGTGAGAGAAACAAATTAACTCGAAACTTTTGACTCTTGTCATTTCTTCTCCGTCAAGATAACTATTCTTAATGAAAACATCGATTAAAATCAATAAAAAGTTAACCGAGCGACGCCTTGCACCTATCTACATGTATAATACTAAAGCGAAAAAGCAATTTTCAATTGTCTAGTTTGTCATCTCGTCCCTTTTAGTACAGTGGTTGGTGAGAGATAAAGTGGGAAGTTGTTTTTAGGTGAAGCTCGTTTCGTTAATAGCGAGTTGGCGGTTGCGATCTTAATCCCGTCTAGCTTAACGCAAGTGCTTTTTGTAAACACCACTCAAATAAGTGGATTTCATTGCTTACATTCGGTTAATGGATGATCATTGTTTAGAAATGAAAAATATCAACTCTTTCAAACACCAACAATTAATTAAATAACTGTGTAATAATAGAGAAAATAATAAATAATAAAACTCTCGAATCAAAGTTTTAACTCAATGGAAATATAAATTATAAACTTTTCACCTACTAATAAAAATACAGTATGTAGTGCTCTTGTTTTCACTACACAAGTCATTCATCAGTTACAAAAAAAAATGGTTTTTTTTAAATACAATCGTTCTGACAGACAACTATTTTCCCAATGGAAGTTGTGTTCCTAGCTCAGGAAATCTAAGTAACAAAAATAAAAACTGTAAAAAATTAAACTTCATTAAAAAATCTGGATAAAATCCATAGAACTTTGATAATAAAAAAAAATAATGTTACTCGTTCTTAGATTTTTTTCAAAATAAACACTGATTATTTTTTTTTTATTATTTTTAAAATGTTAAATTTATGTGTGTTTTGGTCAATTCTTTAAATAATTTAACGACAGTAAACAACTTCTCTTTTTAATTTTTTTTTTTTATTTGAATCAGTTTAATATAAAAAAAACCCCTACCGACACTTTAAATTAATTTTTTTTATAACAAGTTTAAAATTAAAATTGGTTATCCATAGAAAATGAAATCATTATCGTCACCGTAAATTCATTTGCAGTTAGAATATACTCGTATATAATAACTTAGCGCGTATAAAAAATAAAAGATAAATTGGGAGTAAATGCGTTTGCTTATTAAAGTGTGAAATGGCTCTGTGCACGCGCATCATTATTACTTTTCCTCGAGTCTGCCTTCCGGAGTAGTAAAGAAAATTGAGCAGACACTACACAAAAATTCAACACAAGAAAACGACAGACACTAAATTAAAGCCGCGTTGCATGAATGGCGATAAATTTAAAAATCGCAGCGACGGCGTCAAATGAATAGAAATTCGAATTGTTACATAAAAAACCCCATTCCCTCTCTCTATTTTCTATTTTATCCTACAACCCGCTTGCACTACGGTTACCGTTCTCGCTGCCGTCTA
Organism: Polydesmus complanatus; assembly: GCA_034692225.1. Taxonomy (NCBI): domain Eukaryota; kingdom Metazoa; phylum Arthropoda; class Diplopoda; order Polydesmida; family Polydesmidae; genus Polydesmus; species Polydesmus complanatus. The sequence goes on from JAQGAZ010000152.1 coordinate 54,917, forward strand.
GTTAATTTCGGAAGCTAAAGCGCGGTACACTCTTTTTATTAGTATTTATTTCTATTTTATGTCACTGCTATATCTAAAAACACTGTCTCATCTTCGCCATTTTCCACGAACGCAAACTTCTAAGTTCTTTCATTCCTGCTTTCATTTACCGTCGTCGAATTAGTCCCACCAACCAATCCGCCATACAAGTCTTCACCGATGTTTACGATTTTATATACAGTACCCTAACTGTAGTAAAAGTAGTAGCACGTGCACGTGGTAAATATAAAAAAAAAGGTAATCCTCAAATCATAAGACCTCCAAATAAGCGTGTTCACAGTCGCGTATGGCAGCCACTTTCTAGCTCGATTTCGCTTCAGCCTAACTCGATCAAGCAGACGAACATGAAACGGATACTGTATCTTAAAAAAAAAGCGTCGCTATTCATGTTCATTTGGCTCTCATATCTACTTTGGCATTTCAAACGGCAAACGCATATGCGCGTCGAGGATCCGCCTGACCCTTATTCGCCCACCTCGACTTATACCGTACCTGAGGTTGGTTGGTTGGCTAGGCATAACACGTCAAATGGACACCGAAAATAAATAGATAGGGAGAAAGACGAAGAAGAAAAAAAAAAGGTGCAGTTTGCATCACGTACTCGCACAATAGATGTTTCGTGACTGAAATGATGATGCTTTTTGCTCTTCCCGCTACTTTGTCCAGTCAACGATTTTTTTCCCCTTTCGTCTACGCTTTCACTCAACACCCATCTTTCTTATTTCGGTAATGTATAGGTTACATTTCGTTATTAAAACGCCTTCTTTTTTTACTGTTTTTCTAAACTCTAAATGCTTGATGTATTAGTTTGGACTTTAAGTTAAAAGCGAGCTTTTACAGTATATACGGTTTAAATGACCACTTAAAACTTTCGTTTTTTTTAATGAACGTTTTTATTTAAAAAAAAAAAAAAACATCAGAAAATATTACGCTTTTGTTATTATTTAAGCGTTTGAACACAGTAGAGTTTGGTCTATTCTAGAAGAAAAAAGTAGACTTTAATCTCTGACTTGTTTAATAACTCTTCGAAGATACGATTAGAAAGTAAATAAAAGCCTTTTCATTATAAGTCCCAAAATTTGTTTATTTGCATCAGGGTAGCAAAAGTACATAGCCTAATCAAACAAAAAATAAAACTCTGATAAGGGCTCCCATTAATATTAAACCTACAAATTCATTTTTTAATTTAGTAATTTTTGCAAATGAACTCTAGAATGCAAATAATCCAGATATTCAAAAGCTAATTTAAGTTTCTATTTAAAAAAAAAAAAAAAAAAACAGCTATCGGTAGTGAATTAATTGCCATAACGAATAAAACCGAAGTATGGTGGTGGGCTTATTTATTTAATAAATTTCTCCAATTAGTTAATATGGACGGGTTGTCATGGGAACTGAGAAAAGAAATTTCTATCAATACGTATTTACGGTGGTTAATTATATCTAATTATTAAATGTACGTTTAACGCCACCGTATAAATGCATAAATGTATAGCTGCATTTTTTTATTGCCACTGAATTTGCCTGACGCTGCAAACCAAATACCGGTAAATGAAAAAAACTGAAATATTCTCACAAACAGAAGCTCAAATTTTAAATATGCACGAAAAAAAAGATTTTTAAAGTTATGATTAAAGCTATACAGTTCAATTTACTTGAAAAGATGTTTGAACAACCAATTTAAATAACAAAATAAATAACTATTTTTTATGAAAGCATATAAATTGTGAACTTAATAAATTATATTTTAAAAATCGTTGTAATTCTACTAAAATTTGTAAATCAATAAGATTATAACACATGGATTGCATTACATTTTTTAAAATTATGTCCTTTTGCTTAATAAAAAACCCAAGCATACATCTTCGGATAATGAGAATTTCGTTCAGCACCAAATTTCGATTTACAATACAAATCAAAAAACTGCAAATGTTTTCAACGTAAACGTCGATTATTGTAAAGCGCTCGCAACGTTATAATGTTTGCCTATTACAAGACAGCAAACGGCATAAAAAATCTAGTGAGCCATTTACAAAATTCCAAAACTTATTGCAAAGTAATTACACAATATAAACTATTTTTTTATATACCGGTAATATAATAGGCGTCAATATTAATAAGGCTAACCGCCAAGTAAATTTAAAAAGGAAAGTTAAATAAACCTAAGTCGTAAAAACAAAATTACATTTACAAAATTCAATAATACGAAATTGATGCTGAAATGTGATTTTGAAATCTTCGCTGTAAAGAAAGTCATTTACGAAATGATTTGCTGACAGACAATGCACCATGACAAAGATAAGCCATGAAAAATGTTTACTAAAAGATAATAAACAGAAACGGAAAAAAAAAATGCAAGAAAATAATTATTACCTCCACTCCTTTCTCATCGATTAAAACGCGCGTCTTCAACAGTAAAAAAAGTCATTTTCAGTCAAACATCATCCATCCAAATAGTCAAAAAATGGTCGTTAACGTTTTAACTGCTCGACAGCGTTCCTTTATTAACGACGCAAAAGCGTTTACTTTTTTTTTTAACGCAATACAGTACTCCTTTTATCGCTTTTCTTTAACGACTTTTCTACCGAAGAATCTGCAATACGATAATCTAAACACACTTCAACTATACTCAACAACTACAGTACAAAAGCACCAAAAAAAAAATCATTTACCGTATTTATTTATTTTTTGAAGCGTTTATCATCATGCACCCTAATGATATCCGCAATCTCTAATAAAAGTTAAAAACAACCGAAACAAAACAAAAGTACTCACTGCAACAGATAGACTTACAGAAAAAACAAAACACCCACACAAAAAAAATACTGTATACCGGTACAGTATTTCTAAAAAGATTCTTTTCTTTATCACTCAAACGTGTTTCAAAACGCGAGAAAATTTTAAATTGAACACAATTTATTGTCTCTTCGCCGTTCATCGTCGACATATTCGTTCGGCTTTAATCGATCTTTTATTTCGATCGATAGTGTTAGTAGCTAGCGATAGAAAATAGGCGAAGAGTAAAAAGGAAGATGGAAAACACTGATGAGAGCTCGAGACATCGCCTCATCGACTCTATCCCAATTGTACCTGCGTGCCTAGCGGTTCATCCAAACTCAAACAAAAAAAAAATGTATACGAGTATATATCGCTCCGATAGACTCTACTTTATCAACACGGCTCAATGTAGAGCTAATAGAACTCTTTTCTTTTCTTCCCTCACCCCAAACCCCCCCCCCCCCCACCTAGCTTATTCGCACCTCATTCACTTCCAACCCCTAGGAATGCAGATGAAGATGATTGGAGCAGTGACTGGACATTAGCTCACTCATAAGTTTTCTTAAATAAAAATCGCTTGATATTTTGTATTAGTGAATGAGGGTGGGTTAATTTTGAAAGTACCGGAAACGCGTTAGTGATAAAGTCATGAGCGCGTGTCATGTTGGGACTGTAGTGTAGTTGAAGCGACTGAAGCGTGACATTTTTCCTCGAATCGATAATAAAACGCGTTATAAAACTCGTGGCTAAAGTGTGGTAGAACGCAGCACGTGCACGCGCATAGGCGCTACTATCATCCCCCCAATCCCCATCCCTCGCCCTTCGCACTGTGTTGGATTGCTTGCTTGCCCGGAACGTTTATCAACCAACTAACAGTTTGATCAAGATTTATTCACGCAAAAATTTTACGCACCTTGCACCCTTTTAATGCGAGAGGTACGGTCACGTGACCTATCTCGATAGGATACTTGTAAACGAGTGTGTGCACGCCTTTAACTACTGTAATAGAAAAACAAATAGTTTGATTGACGTACAACCTTCGCTACAAAAAAACCCTCGATACGTATACATCCGTAAAAAAAAAAGCGTTACATTAATCTATAAAACATTTATTTTTCGCATCAACTTTTGCTTTTATTATTAGAAATGACAAAAATTGCCGGAAGGTGGAAAGACCAAAGAAACAAAAATTGAAAAGGAGCATTGGAAAAATTCCATACCGGTAGCGGTTAGAAAGTTTGATTCTCTAAAGAACTGTTTATCTCTTTAAAAATTGATGTAAACTGCTGGTCATGTGGCCAGTTATAATTTTTACGACCATAGTTTCGAGAAATTGAGTTTTCTAAAAATCTAATTCTTAAAAAGACTATCAGCTACTTTCAATTGGTAGAAATGTGTATAGTGGAATAGCTTTTTTGTTGTTGTTGTTGAGAAATCTGATTTCTAGAAATTGTGGCTAGTAGAGGAGAAAGACGACGAGCAATCTCAAATAAATAGCAAGTGAATGCCGATTTACAAAGACTATTTATAAACTTAAAAATGTCATCATTCTAATTTTACAATTTATTTAAACGCTTTTAGAGTGAGGTTTTATGTTACAGTTCATGTCAAAGTAAACGATAAAGATTGCTGGGTTTCCGAACCCACACATTTGCTATACGAGAGTACCTATGCTATAAATACCGATATATTCAGCTTGAATACCTTTCCCTCAAAAAAAAAAAAAAAATTCAAATACGAGCGAGCGTGATTTTTTAAAATCTTTTTAAAACTTAATTACATTGTACACTTTTCAAAAAGATAAATATTAACTTTTATACCGGTACTTGCTTTTGACAATAATTATTAACAATGTTATGGCACTTTTTTCTCCTTACAAAAACATTAAACACTAGTAAAAATCTTCATCAATAATAATAATTTGCAAAGTAGTTTTCAAACGTGATGCAAATGAAAAGCTGACGCTAACAAGAACTTGTGTTTATCTTTCAGCGACTTCTCTCTCAAATGTTTTATTATCTCATCACTTATTGATTCGCCATCTTCAGGCTCTTAATCCCATTATTCGGTGCTAAAAAGCACGAGTCAAAACTCAAACCGTAGCGGCATGACGGTACCGCGCGTCGAATCTATATCTATTGGCATCAACTCCGACCATTAAAACTGTTTTAATTATGTTAAACGCCGATATTATGCACACGTATGTAGATGAAGTTCTTCTGGCACATATGCCAAACGTTTTTCTTTCATAGCCAAATTGTGTATTTCTTGCTTCACTGCCACGCTCTACTATCATCAACTCGAGACCCATTAACTTCTATCGTTAGAAGTACCATTCGTATTTCTCACTCCAACGACAAAATGTTACTGCTCTCCAGTGTTTTCTCGCCTGCCTCGCACTCTATCTCCAACATAGATCACAACAAAAGTTAGCTGAACGAAATCTTCGCACATTTGCCGTCTCTTTTTTTTTTTTATGAGATTGTGGGGCGAGAGGACGACAAATGCAACAATAATAATCTTTGTTATCTGTCGAAGTTTTCAGGAAAATACCACACAAAAATATTGTTGGTTATTCTCGATGGGGGTCTACTACTTTCAGAGCGCAAAATCTCTTAGTACATGTATTGGGGTGTGAGACGAACGAATAGGTGGCGACTCAAAAACTTTCAACGTTAAAACATTGTTTTTTGGTCGTAAATATATTAAAAATGCACTCTGGCTAACAGGAAAAGTGTCAGTTGAGGCTGGCAGACACATTTGCATGTTTGATGGATGGTGGAAGCGGAGATCTTTGCTTTCAATTTTTCTTCTTTTTTTTTACTTTGTTCTTATATCTCCCTCTGCTCGTTTCTATATTGTTTTGGAGTCAGTGTATTGATTCTCTATTCTCAGTTTCAAAATTCAAATGCTATAGATGCTTTAAAGAGTTTTTGGTGAACATTTTGTTGTTTACCAAGTCTTCCATATCAATAAATTCGAATACACTGTAAGCTGTGTATATTGTTTGGCTGACATTGAATGAGGTCAGCCATGTATTTTCTATTATCTATCGCCGCCTCTGTTCCATTCACAACCCAACTTTTTATTCGCTGACTTCTTTCTCCACCGAAGATACATCAACTCGTCAAACTCCGAGCTTCTATCAATTTACATATTTTCAATTAAAGAAAATCACGACTTGCCTCCTTGCTTTCGTATTAAACCAAACTAAAAATAGAACGTAAAAACGAAAATAATAATAAAAATATAAAAAAAAAAACGTCGGGGCAATACCGTATGCCATGCTTGAATATGAATACGCTCATTTATATGCATGTGACTCGCGATGAAATTTGAATAAGCATTTTCCGACAGAAAACTCAAGATTCGGTACAAAAAAATCAAATAATAAAAATAAGACGTATTTTTTCTTTAAAAAAAAAAATAAAAACTTTCCAATAATCAAGCAACAATCAACAAAGGCGTACTTGAACTAATTTTTTTAAAAAACCATTATTTTTAACTTCCAATTTAATATAAAATCAATAAAACTCCAATTAGGTTGGCATTCTGGCGAATTAAGCCTTTTAGAATAGCGTTACGATGATCGGGGATGGGCCTATGTACCGGCACGAAGATTTCTCGGTTAATGGTCACTGTCAAGAGTAGAGTCAAGGGATGAAAACCAAGCTGATCTAACAAACTAACGCCGGACTTCAAAATTGAAAATAAACAATTGTACAATCTCTAGTGTTCGGTTGTCATAGCAACCGCACTAAGTGATTTGGCAAGTGCACAATTACTAGGTGAATACGTGTATATAATGTAAGTTATACAGGTACGGCGGGAGACGATCGGATCGTAGTCATGACAATGAGAGAGCCGACACAAATATGAAAACCATCTGGTTAATAACCAAAATAATGGCTTTACCAGTAACAGCGAAAGTAGGTATCAATTATTTTGGAAAAAGTTGGCCAAATCATGTCGACTTCCGCGTATCTTTATCAAACTCTCAACCCTTTCTCGCTAGGAATATTTTTCGAACCATAACTGTATGCTTTGTTGAGTGCATTGTACGCCAGATTTTATGCAGATTGAAAGGATATTTGATGTCGATGAAAGCATATTCAAGCTCCTCCTCCTTTTTCTTCCTCGGCGCTTCGCTACTGTAGCCTACGTCTCTCTTCTGGATCCCGAACCGTGGCGACATGCCGTTTGAATAAATTTGTAATCGTGGTTGCCCTACATTCAACCATCCAGCTAGTCAACCAACCAGCCAGCCCTCTTTTTTTCTTCTTCATCTTCTAATATTTCTTCTTGATTCAGCTTGTTGCCAAGAACACAAGTATGTGCCTGTTTGTTTGGAAATGCTTCATTAACTTTATTTTGTCAGCCATTATAAACACATCAATTCTTCAAATGACAATACAATTCCACCATGAGAAAAGCCTTTAACTCATTCCACGCTTCTCTCGATATTTGGAACAAAAATTAGCACTTCTTTATGGAGAATTGATCGAGACTTTTGACTTCGCGATACAAAATATTATGCGCATGCCAACAAACTTATGTAAGCTTATTCTAAATCTAGCACATATTTGATTTTATAGAAACAAATTAAATTCTTAATGACGCCAAAGGAAAAAAAATTCCTTTTATTAATATTCATTTTATAAATGCCATTATAATTATATGTCATTGCCCAATTTAATTAGTCTAGAAAACATGACGGTTCAACTTTTTGATAAAAACAATAATTATTAGCTGCCAAAGGACTAAATACATTGTTTACAAAGCACAAATAAGGCGCATATTTACAAATAGCAAAATCAACTTGTGAAAAGAGTTTATGCCGCCACGGTCTACTGGTTTTAACAAAACAGCGGCAAACCTTGGCACGTGAACATGTCTACAAAATCTACGAAACCTAAAAACGGCAATGATATAATGTTTATTATAGATTTAGTTAGGGCTGTTAGGCAAACAATATTAATAAACCCTCGTCACCGAGTTTGTTTAATATAGGCTTGGTTAATGGTTAGGCTAGGCACAAATAAACAGTAAACCATATCTTGGATAATTATTATCTCAAAAAGAAAAATATCTTGCGGCCCCCATAGGGTATCGTAGATATAGTTATCATTTTCGTTTCAAACGTGTAAGCGCTGCGATCCCTTTAACGCGACCTGCAGGAGTCTAGCAAAGAACCTCAAAATAGCGAAAGAGAGTTCCAATCAACACCAGTGCAACACGAAAATACATGAACTGTATGTAGTAGAATTACTTAGTTATAATAATTAAAATACCCTTTTTTGTTTCCAAGTTAACGGTCTTTAATCTAGCTTAAAAAACTAACTTTTAAAAATAAAGTATTTAATTAATCCTGTCAATTTATGATTTTTCTTTATATTTATGAACATTAGTTGAATATCGCAAAAGTTTTAGTAAAATTATTAATTTTTTTTATCCGTTTTTAAGTTTGAAGGCCAATATTTCTTTACCGGTATCTTTTTTAATTAAACACAATCGTAAAATTAATCTTTTCAATTATTATTTTTATTAATGCGAGTTCTACTGGAATTTAAAATACTGTATGCATCCGTAATGAAAAACGAAAGCAGAATTCGGTTTCCCTCTGTCCTTTTAAATTGTGCGCTCAATAATATTGACAACATTTACCAAAGTGTAATAACAATAAAACAAGAAAAATAAGCCATTTTTGTGAATAATTGTAGCGAGGTCGACGTGCGTGTTAAATTTTACACTAGTGCGTGTTAAATTCCCGCCAAACCAATAATTATTAATGAATTCATTTAAAACGCCGCATACAGAGCACACTTTATAAAAATTGAAGCATAAAAATTTGATAGCGTATTAACTTTAACGGTTTTTTTTCTCCTCTTTTTTTTATATACGAGCATATACCGTTATCGATTTCATTCTCATCAATTTCCGATATACACTATGTTTACTAAAACCTATGTCAACAATGCTCAATTTACCATGTTGCTATCGTTACTTTCACGATATATATATATAAAAAAAAGAAAGTACAAACTTAATACCGATAAAATGAGCATTTGCTTCCACAAATGACGATAAAAAAATACGTTAAAAGCATCATTTCGATGAATTGTTCTGTGTGAACATTAACACTTGCACGCTATCAACTTGACGTGTCCTTCACAAGGCTGTTATGAATTTTTAAAAGGATACGATTGATCTACTTGGCTTCATCCCATATTTATATGTTATAGGTCGTAATCACAATCTATTTATATGCACGCAACAATTGATTTATAAGGTCAGTACGTAGACACTCTCTTCCGTATTATTACCTATTTATAGGTATATCTCAATATTGATCTTTCAGGTAGAATAATTATCCAAACAGGCCTATCTGCATTTTTTTATATATATATATTATATATAATATTACCGTTACTAACGATGGCAATAATAATAAAATTTATAATATGTATTTTGGCACTAATTTTGTAGGCCTACCGTTTGCGTACTATTGTCAACACTGCATTTTACGATTCGCCGCATAATTTCGTTCACTGCATCGTAATGCTGCAAACTTTAACGGCATAAAAATTGCTTTTCATAATATTATCATGAAATATCACATAAACGGAATAAAAGTCTATAAAAATATTCGATTAAGCGATATGTCAATGATTGTTTGTTGACTTGATTTTTGCTGTTCGTAGGAGGTGTTAAGAAGTGAAAATTATAATGTAGGCTATCAAATTCCAATTTAACATTTCTCCCCCTCACCTCCCTTCAAAATTGAACTTAGTTGTTCTAATTTTAACTATAAAAATCTATTCGTTTCCATTGATTACCGTAAATCGCCTTACGCCATTAAATACTTTGTTCAAATACAGCACAATAATACTGTACTATATTCCCCATTGAAGAATTCAAAAAATATCATAAATTGACTCTCTTTACCCTTGCCAATGAGCAGCTAAAGTTAAACGCGTTGATAAAAACTAATAAGTAAATAAAAATAAATTAGGCTGCAAGTGTCAAAAAATAAAGTAAGCCTACACCGCTTTTGTCAATAGAAATCAAACCTTTTTTTTTTTTTTTTAATTTTAAAATGGTACGTAAACAAATTATTTTGAAAAACTTAACATGTTTTAAATGAAAAAGTGAAAACATGAATAATTATCTGATACCTGAAAAAACAATACAGTACCTGGACATTTATTATCCCAGCCATTTGATAGGTAATTTATGCCCCCAAATTAAAGCAAATGCCACTTCCTTTTTTTGTTAATGCTATTAGCCTTGGTGGATACAATGTTTTCATAGAAAAATCCCAATTTTTGAAAAACAGTACTTCCAATCTTCTTTTTATTTCTACTAATCATGGCATTAGAATTATTCTAATGCAATATCATAAAAGAACTTTTAAAACCCTAGCGGCAATTATAATCTCTAACCGTTATCGTAAACAGAAATTGACATACTGTATAGGCGTCAACAGAAGCTCATGACAACCGATCGCTTCCGGCCCTTACCAAATTCTTCGTCGCCGATAGCAAAAATCATCCTTTGGGCCTAACCAAAAATTCAAATCGACGAATATTGCTTTATACGCAAAAAAAAAAAAGTATTTATTTCGTCTCTCTCAACAAATAACGACAATTAAAGTGACTCGCGTGCCTTACGTTGGTCCCTTATAACGGGAGAAAAAATTCGCTAAATTGTCTGCCCAAAAACCAAATCAAATTTGGAGATCTAAGACGCAGAATTTTGTAACAATCTTAGTAAAGAAAGACAAAAGGGAAAAAAAATAAATAACCGCGTTGAAATTTGTTTTCGTCTCTTTCAAAATTAAATTTAAAATATTCCATTTGTATTTACGTTTCAGTATAAAATAGATTTTTTTTTTGGTTGTTTGCGGCACCCACCAAAACTCATCCAACCTCTACAACATTCTTTAACATTTCGTATACGCATCGACATTATATAAAGAGAAAGAAATGGAGGAAAAAAACAGAAGAAAAAAAAATTCCTAATTGAATTTGAATTTTAAACGGAGAACATTATAGGAGCAGCACATAAAAAGAAGAGAGCTCGTGCAATTGAAAAATTGAACTCGAACTCCGGGTACCACGCTCTACCGTTCCCTACATTACCGAAAGACCCGTTATGTAACGCGCTACAGTATATACCAAGGCTTGTGTTTTATCTCGATAAACTTGACGGTTTCTTCACTTAGTTTTCACCAAACAGCATTATTGATGTTTGTTATTTTTGCTTCATTTTCCTCCTCATTCACCCTACTCTAAATCATCTCCCGCCGGCCCACCTCCGATTTTACCACTTCTTCCATTTGTCTTTACTTCCACTCAGCCGAGCAAGGAAATCGTCATCCAATCGATAAAACATGTCTCCGATACGCCGCTATCTTTTCAAAACTCTAAACAAAACGTACGCTGGCTACGTAGAAGCGCAAACTTTAAACGTTAGAAAAGAAAAAAAAAATAAGAAGACAAAATAAACGAAAGAAGAAGAAAAAAAGTGCGATTTTTGGCTCGACGCTGTTTTATAAACATCGTCTAAATCGTTTGCATTGTTTCGGTGGAGAGCGAGTGTCAATAGAGTGACTTTGCTATTCTTCGAACAGTCTAATTAAAAAAAAGATAGAAATGAGGGAAGAATGCGCCGTGCATTGTAATTAACCGTCGTATTATAGAAGGTGCAAAAGCTAATTTTTACGTCACCTTAATCCCGTTGACGCAAATATTTTTCAATAGCGGTAATCATCTTTTAAATATTAGATGAACGCACTTTTGAACAACTAATATTTAACAAAATAATTAGACAGTGATACCGAGCGAAAGTTTCCAACGCCGCCGAAAGTTTATAATACTGTACCATTAAAACAAACGTTAAAACTTGCTAGATTTTATGTTTTCCCCGCAATTTAACTCTTTTCCGAAGTTTACACTTTGTTAATTCGATTACGGTTTTTCTTCTAAAAAACGCTTTGCGCAAACTAGTTAATGCTTATTTAAATAATTATACAGTAGCCTACAGTATTTAAAATGCGAAACTTACTAAAGACAACTTTAAAATAAATTCTTACAAATGTTGCATAATTACGAATCAATTATTTAAAAAAATATATCCTTGAAGTAAATTAATGTCAAAAAAAAAAAAAAAATGGACAATAATTAAAATATTAAATTAATAATTGTATACACTGTACTTCAAAACGTTTCTAGAAACAAAACAATTTTTTTTATCTGCCAGACAGCCTAGTACAGAAAAAAATAATAAATGATTCTTAGGTAAAATGTACGTGAAACTTTAATAAATTCGTAATAACGATTTTTTTTTTTTAAAAAATGTCATAAGATAAAGAGCCAATCATGAATCGTTCAATCGTTTTGGTGGAGTTAAGAAACCCACAGGGTCTATAATAATGTATCGATTGGCAAACGATAGGAAGTGCTCGAAGAAACGCATAGCATTTCTTTCATGTTTATGCTGAACTCGTCATTATGAAATTTCAAAATTCCGCCGAGGTCTTTTATTATCTCCGTTGAAAACCTTGAGCAAGCATAACCGCAGTCGCAAAATATAATAATATACCTTTTTCTGTACACATTTTAGACTCTTATGAAAAAGCAAAGCACGTAAAATATACGAGACAAAAATAGAAAAAAAAAATCGAAAATCTTTTTTCTTTTTCTTCCTTTTGAATTAATAGTGAGTGAAGAACGGTTGCATCATCGAATACACTTTCGAGAGCATCAAGTCGAACAAATTTTATATTTATAAAATGAAATTGGAATTTGGATTTCATTGTGGCAGACATGAATAAAAATTGTTAAGAATCTTCAATTTTTTTTTTTTTGTTGTTGAAAAATTAACAGAGCGAATCCAACAAAAAGATTTGGCAAATTGAAAAAAAAAGAAAAATAATACATTGGCGAAATAATAGAAAATGAGTCCAACCACATTCTTTCAAACTTCATCTCTTGATTTTTACGATTGGTTCCTTAAAACCCACCAGCAAATCACAGAAGTCGAATCTGACATTAAAGAACCAATGATAAAAGAAAATTGATTTTAAAGTCGTGTTAAAATTGCGTCATAAAAGATAAAAAAAAATAAAATTCTTAGTTTTCGCACGGTTTATGTTATGGTATCAAACGACTAAAATGTCTATGTAACAAAATATGGGTTTACTACCAGGGCCTCTCGTTTTACAATAAATTATACCTTAATAATTACTATTATCATTGAACACAACTGCATAATACCCTGACCCTAATCATCAGCAATAAATTGCTGATTATTTGGGTCAGGGTACATACAGTACTGTAGGCTACAATACAGATAACAATATTAAACTGGTACCTCATGCGAAATAGGAATAAGGACGATTATGAATGTGAAGGCTTTATTTAAATATTTAATTGCAATTCATTGATCTAATTTTATTTCATCTTTAGTTTTCGCTATTGTTAATAAAATAAATAGACGAAATTATGGTGAAAAACACTTGTCCAAGTTTTGATCTTGCCATGTCACCATAAATTGAGCTTGTTCTAGAAAAAGATTCTACAGTATTAAATCTCATAGCTACCAAAGTTTTAAACTTAACATTTCTAAAAATCAATCACCAAATGTTGAGAATTAAATTTAAATCTACTGTTTAAATTTACGAGTATAAATTAATACTGTACTAGTATCTCTATTTAAAAAAAAAAAAAAAAAATTTCCCAAGATCCTCATCGTCGTTACAGATCGAGATTATAAATTAACTTTATTGAGATTCAAGATTATTATGGCAATAAATATTTTCCTCTACTCTTTTACGTTATTATGTTATCGTTATTTCATGCGCTGTTGTTAATTGTGGACAAAAATTTGAAGCAGTTATTTATCTTAATATAAAATGTTAAGTGCCCGAGTGTCTTCCTTTAACCAAATTTCAATAGAAAACGAAAACAAATTTCTATTTCTTTTCGTTATGGCAGTTTTCTTTATTCAAAAGTTAGTTCAATTAAGGTATTATTTATTCAAGTTATCTGTGTTCGGAAAATTGCAAAAGTTGTTGTTGTTTTTGCTTTCAAATTTCTAAATCGAAATTGGCTTCGGCATACAACATAAAAGTTTTAAGATTATAATATTTCATACGCCCACGCATTTTACATTAAGTTTATTAAAAAAATATATATACCCACACACGTGACACACCTGCACCCAGCTTGGGTATTATAATAACGGCGAAAGCTATTTTCCATGATAATGGAGCACTGTTTTTCCGCCAGCACTAATGAAACGTAGAAACAAAGCGCTCGATTTTTAATTCTACCTCTGGTACACGAAGTTCCTTGCTGAGCTATTCATAAACATTTTAGATGGAGAACACGAGAATCGTTGACGCTGGTTTAGGATTTAGAAAAGGGCTTTAGGATCCCCAGTAGACCGCTCGTTACGTTCAAACAACGCTTATTGTTAATTTCGTGATTTATCATAAGCGCTCATAGTTTTCATAGGCCTAATTAGTGTCGACTATTATTTTTAACTCAAAGCTTACTCGGCCAAACTTTCGTCTAATAAACGCGCGCGTGCATTCATCCCAATCATTACCGCGCACCAGCCGTTGTTTTCTCATTTATTGCCAACATAAATTATCATTTATCTCCAATAATTAATAATTTTAATTAATTAGAAAAGAAACAGAAATAGAAAAAAAAATTATATTAATAAAAAATCTAATGTAAAAATATATAAACTGAAAAAAGCATAGGCTAATAAATCGACAATTTTCGTATGTAAATGATAAATAGGTACCGGTAATCAAAAATTGAGCTCGTAAAAAACTGAAATTGCAAAATTAAATTAATATTCCTTCGTCGTATTTTAAAACACAAAAAAAAAAAATAATAATAATAATTTTTTAACTTAAGATCTAAAGAGGGTTTTTGAGAAAAAAAAATCCATTTGCAAAGAATTACCGTACTTGAAAATCTTGCGCCCCGCAAAGATGCTCTTGAACTTAATAACTACGGCACGATATTAAAAAATCTACTTTGGGTTATTTTGAGCTCTTTTATTTCGTTAAAAATAGATTTTTTAGAGCTTATTTGATTATCAAAAGTTATCTGACTCACTCCAAGTTTGATAAAACTTATCAATCCATTTAATCACTCGCTTTTAATGACTATCTCAAATAGATTTCTCAAAACCGTATAAATAATGTTTTTAAAATGTCGTAAGGTACTGTAAAGAGTGGTCTACTACAGTGGGATAGATTTACTGGTATAAATAATTATATACAGTACTAATCAATCCCATCTTATTAAACAATATAATAGTACAGTATAGAATAATAGCATTCCCCCCGCTATACTCAATTTAGATTCTATTTAAGTGGAATTAGTGTTTCTAAATCATAATTTCACGTTTCTAATTTGAAATTTTACTTCAAATGCCTCAAAAAGTACCGGTAGGAATTTTATTTTTGTGTATTTTTTACAATCGTCTTTAAATTCACAATAAGGTTACTATACAGTACTGTATTAATATTTGTATCAGTACCGTAAAATATTTGCCTCAATTTTAAGAATGCAACCGCCCTAAACTACCTTACATTTGCAAAACAAATTTAATTTTAATTTTAAGTTATGAATATATTCTGCAAAATTATTAAAGCTTGGTGAAACTCAATTTAAGAAAACGCGAATTAGAAAAACATGGTATTGCTATTTTGACCGAGTTTTCGTTCTAATTTTGGGCAGATGTGAAGTGGGTAAAAAATGGTTTCTTGACTTTATTCTCAGCTCACATAATAGTAAACAAAATATTACTTTTTTTATGTTGCAAATATCTCGCGTACTCCACAACAGATCTGCTTTTATGTACACACGTGTACAATACGCGAATATATAGTTTATACAGCGTGTTTATTCGTTTCTAAGGCTCCAAAATCGCAATATTTGTAGAAGCGCACATTTTAGCAGAATAGAAATAGTCGGACATTTTTCAACCTAATGCTGTACGCGATACAAAACCTTCATAAATTACGGTTATAGCCACAAAAAAAGAAAAAGAAGAAAAAAGGATTCAAAATAAAACGTGAGGCCATTCCATAAGCAATCTCAACGTTTTCTCCACACGAAGCAAATAGAGAAAGGATTTCTCATTCCAATTTAACTTATTTTTAAGCGTTGTTCATTACCGGTAGAAGAATTTTATAATTGAATTGGCTATAAAAACAATAGTCCTACATCAATTTCGAAGAAAATTTGACTCAGCTAACTATTCTACTTTAATATTTTAAGCAAAATACATGTACGAGTATGTCGTTCAATGAGGGATTAAACTTTAAACCGAATATTATATTCGCCCACGCAACAGCGTTTCGTATGCGTCATTTATATTTGCCGTTGCATCAAATTTTGCTGACCAAACAAAACATGTTAGACAGAACTAGTAAAAAAAAACTCAAACGCATGCAAAACAACGCACACAATTTGAACATCTTTTTTTTTTTTTTTTGCGCAAATAGTAACTGAAAAATAAAATCTATATTTTTAAAATCAAAATTAAAGCAGTAACGAACACGCAGAAAAAACTTATCTAAAAGGTCACACGCAAATTGAATAGCATTTTATTGCTGTTTTGTAAATATACAGTAGTTTTTTTAATGATTAGAAAAATTATAAAGTTCCTAGTTGTAGTTTAGGATGCCAAATTTTTCAAAATGTTATAGAGTAACTACGCAAATAAAAAACCGTTGGGAAGTGAAAGAAAAATATTTCATTATTTCTTCACTTTAGAATCGATTGAATAACAATAATAAGAGTCATAATAACACTTTTACATGTATTTATTTGCTGTTTTTTACTGGATTGTATTGCTTGCTACAGTACTAAACAATTTCTCGGCTTAAATAGATCTCAAGTAGCGCAAAAAAATAAAATGTATGAAATATTCTACTATTGTATCACATCCGAATTAGCCATTTAATAAAGGCAGTGTACACCGTGGAAATGTGAAAAGCATGCAAAAAAAAATAAAAATGTTATTTCCATTTCTCTATCTCCATCCATCTGTTTCTCTCGTTGCAATTCACCGAGTGTGTACGGCGCTTCCAGCTGCGTTGATTGCCATTTGCAGTCAGCGTTGAGAACAATGTAAATGGAGGAGACTAATGACGCAATCGGTAGTGAAAAATGAGTGAGAAAAGCTATTTCGCGCAAGTGTTTCGTTCACGCTTACAAATACCATTTAGCGTTTTCTCAGAGACAAGTAAAAGAGACCGAACTAGCATACTGTATTATAGCAAAATGAAACGCCAGCGCCACTACGATTACGTGCTCATAAACACACACGATGATGATTGATATCACGGATCTTACGTATATCGATATACCAATATTTAAAAAAAAAAATAAAGACCTCCCCCTCCCCGATATTGTTGACGGAGCGTTAAAAATGTGTTAGGCCAAGGTTAAAACCCTTTCGGACTGGGTCAGTATATTTAGTTGTTTTCCATTTCAGCCAGCCTAAATAACATTTATCATTTTTCTAGCGTACAATTTCAAAAGACTATCAATTCCTAAAACTGTTTTTAGATGATATTCCTTATCAAAGATCGACCATCGTATCAGAATGACAGTGTTTAAGTCTCTCTCTCACTTCCCCCCCTCGGACGTGTTGTGTCGGCATAGAAATGCAAGGACAAGGCATCGTCATCTACCGCCGACTCATCTACGTGAACGTGTTGAAATGTTTATCTCGAACACGCTTCGCAGAGCGTTTTCGATTATGCTTTCGTTACGAAGATCATAAAACGCTCATTTAAGAATAAAAAAAAAATAATCTTTTTACGCTCACTCTTTTCTCTCTCCAGCTTTATGTTTAACCAAAGATCTTCGTCGAATTAACATTGAAACTGAATTAAATAGCACTGCACAACCGGACCAAAAATGTAAGCCACTAGCAACGGCAGTAAAATTAATGATGTTGGGCTATTTAAAAAATTGCCATCATAAAACATCTCTGAAATAATGCGTTTTATAAGAGCATTCTCGTATCTTATACGGCATTAAAAAATAAACCCGGTTTATAATGTTTGGTGAATTCATTTAAACAGTTGATCTCGTAAATATTCTATGTTTCCGTGCTATATAACCTTACAGTTTTAATGTTTCATCTATGACATCAAAAACAATTTAAAAAACTCAACATAACAATGTTTTAACCTTAATTTGTTTTAGATCTTAATCTACCGTTATCATATTCCCAGTAATTCCTAGTTAATTTAAATACTACCTATATTCAGCCAACCATTAACCATTTATCTACTAAATTATTTACCCTGGTGGGGTTTTTCTAGGCCTCGCAATAAAAGAAACCAAAATATCAATGCATTTAAATTTTAGATTTACATGTATATACATGTACTTAAAAAATGTTTAAGCACCATTACTTTTTTTAATAAATAATTTTTGTTTTATTCTGTTATAAATACAGTATTTACAATATCAACCAAAGAAAAAACAATATTTTTTTGCTCTTTGACGCTCATTCAATTTAAAACAAAGATGAAATCAAAAGCTAACGTCCGATCACAGTTGTAATGTTTAATTCTTTAAAAATAGATTTCGAATGAATCGAACTGCAGAGTAAACGAAGCGTATAAAGTTTGTCTTCTAAGCGAAGGTTGACGCCTTTCGACGGTTCATTAAAATTTAACGTAACGTAAAGTCTAAAGCTAAGCTAATAAAACAAACTCTTTCAATTCAACTACTGTAGGAATGGCATTGCAAACACTGCGGGTTCGGTTCGGAAAAATCTATGCACCGTTCGCTACAAAAAGTTATCGTCATTAAACTGAAAAACGTTTTAGCGAAAAGTCTTATTTGTTCTTTCACTTATAATTGGAAAGATCAGCAAATTACTAGCATTTCAGACATTCGGCTCAATTACGCAAATAATCTTTTCCAATTTTATAAATTGACAGTAAAAATTAAAGAGATGTTAAAGTTTTTTTAAATAAGTAATTACTGTATAAGCAACTGTAGGCTACTGTATGTGCAAAGTACTAACAAAAAAACTTATGATGTTCGTTTAGACAAAATTGTTGCACGTTTAAAATCTCATTTTGAAAATTAAGACAAATTACCGTATACTGTATACGCTAATAAATGCTTATAACGTACATCTACGTAAAACAAAGTAACTTACTGTATACAGTTCATGTAATGACAAAATTTGCAAATGTCATTTTAATATTATTTTTTTTTAAAAAAAGCTTTTTAACCGCGCATTACTATACCGCTAGGCAAAATATTTTAGGCGACGTCTATTGTTCATTGGCCATTATTCGCTTTCAAAACCAAAAATCACACCACCGCAATCTTTTTAATAAATTTTCATAGCTGTAGTTTTATAGCATCTGGTTGAAAAATCCGTTGCTAACTATAAATATTGTTGATATAAAACGTCAATAATTGTATGGCGTTATATGAAGCATTTTGAATTAAAATCATACATTCTATTTCCCTTGCCGTATGTAAAAACCGCGTTATTAAAGCGTAACGTATAAAAGTTTACAGCTACGCGATTTATTTCACGTCGTTAAATTTTTCAATAAAAATAAATAACGAGTCGTAACCATTATTAATAATGATATGTATACCCGTATAAGATTACATTTTTTTTTTTTTTCCAATTTTGAAAAGAATAATAAATTTTAAACCCTTTGGTTTAAACTCTAGATCAATTTCAATTCTTTGCTTTCGTAAAAACGTATAGTTGCGAAGAAAAGATTAGATAATTTCACCATAAATTCTCATCTAAAAAGGAGCTGTGGCGTTATTCTTTTCAACCGATAGCATAAGTAAGAAGTTAAAAACTCTACGGTATACAGTATAAGAGAAGCCAAAATCTACTTGTAAAACTCGTCAAATTTTTAATTTTTTTTCTAGTTGTTATCTCACTCGTATTTTTCTCCGCATTTCGCGACTATTTTTTTCTGAAGCCAAATCGCGTAAACACTTTTACTAACGTTAACTTAATTAAAACCAAACGTATAATTATTATATTGATATAGTACGGCTCATGTTAAGCATTTGGTATTAAATACATGTAGGCTACTCTACAATTCTAACCATCGCCAATAATAATTATAAATCGTTATTTTTTTTTAAAAAAATATATTATGTAGGATATACAGTAATAATCTATTATCTTACTAGTAAATCATTTACAATTAAAGAGAGTTCAACAACAATTAATCAATGCACGGCAATTGCTTTTCAAGAATATATTTTTTAAAAATTTAATATTATACTTTTTTTTTTTAAACCAAACTGCCAATTACTTTGTAAAGTAGAAAAGACGCTTAAAAGATGATCTAATATAAATTTAGAAAAGCGTAATTAGTTGAAATTTTTCGTCTCGCGCGCGCTTAACGTCGAGTTAGGTGAGAGGGAGCTTAAGATTGCTTAAATACATGGATTAAAACGTCTGTCTGCTGCTTACCTTTTTACATACTGTTCTACCGCACTAAATTGCTCACTAACGAGTGCACTTGCACTTGTTCTACATAACTAAACAAAATATTTCTTTTAAAAATAAAAAATTCCGTTCTAGCTATAAGATTATTGGCTTTAAAATACGTTGTTTAAAACTTTCATTTTTAGAACCGTGCTTAAAGAATAAGTCGAAAGTTTTACTTTTAGTAAGTTGATGACAAAAAAAAAGCAATTAAGAAGATGCAATTTAAGTTTTCTTAAAGACTAATTATAATCTGATTCACGTGAGCAATGTTTCTTATTTTCAAACTATTGCAGCGTTTTATCCATAATCCTAGATTCATTTTTGTTTTTATTATATTATTGTAGCGCAAACATTTGGTTTTTGAAGGCCAAGTCTTCAATTTACTAATTGAAGTTAATTTTTAAAATAATTATGCAGTTAAACCTCTGCAAAATGAGTTGCAGTTGTACGAGTATTATATTAACACCGTTAGACCTATTACAAAATATTTTTTGGAAAATCATGGCCGAGTATCCGCGTAAACCGTAGCTACCTTACGTCTTGATTTAATTGGGTTTACCCCGCATGATGGCAAATATATTTTTAAATTTTAATTTTTTTCACAGAAATTTAATAAAAAATATTTGAAATTTTAAATATACTGTACTGAAATTGCTTTTAGTAATGCAGAATTTCCAAAAGTTTTTGAAACTTTATAATATAAACTTTAAATCATCCTGAAAGTAAGCTAGCATTTAATTTTGTAGTGTTTTCTAGGAAATAGGTTTGTCAAAATTATGAACACCGGTACAGTATTGCAAATTCGGCTAAAATGCTATTATATTTATTTGAATACGCGTAGCATTATTTTATCTATCTCTTATTTTACAACAGCATTTCTCCAGAACTAAAGAAAGAATATAAGAAGAATTGGGATGGGAGATTCAAACTCTAAATGCAATTTTGGACATACATTTTTGTCAGGACTTATGCCACGCAATGTACGATATTATGCTAGTATAAAATAACGTCGGCGGCACCATCTGACATTTTTCTCTTTGTGCCAAGTGTGCAATTTATTATTTTGTTCCCCATATGATGACAGACGTATTTAAACAATAGATATTTTCGCAGAACGCTATTTAACTGGAAATCATTCCAGAATCCTTGAAAAGATTTACTCGCTTGTTTACATGTGAAAAATATCCAACTGTGTAAATCCAATAAAACAAAATACAAAATAATATTATTGAATGTACAATTCGCATATTTTCATCAGCATTTTTATTTACCGGCACCGTACTTATTTCGCCTCTACCGTATCTGATTTTTTTTTTAAAAAAAAGAAAAGAAAGAAAGAAAACCCGCTTAGTTAAAATAGTAAAAAAAAAGTTCAAAAGTCATCTTAACATTTTTCAAAAGTGAAACGACAAACAAAATGTCCCTGAAAACGATAAGATTCTTCTTTTTTTAATGTTTTGAAAACATTCGTTTTTATATATAGATATTACAGATGACGATATATCAATGTGTTCGCTTATATACTTCACCACATAAATTAAACGTAGTAAATCCCTTCGTTCTTTTTCAGCAAAATTACCACCCGGAACGCTATTTTTTTTTATCTTATTCTCAAGATTCGCCATCATCAAAAAATAATAGAAAATCCAGGATTTAGTAGAGTACAGTATTTGACAATTTCGTTTTTTTTTTCTCTCCTTATTTTTTATTTTTGTTTTTATCGGTACAAAGAAGGCGCGACGACTGTTTTCTTCATCGAGTTTACTCGCGCTAGGAGATTTTGGTTTATCAACGAGTTCTAACCAAATCCAGTGTAGTGAGGAATCGATCCGAACCATTCGTGATGACTTTGAAACGATTTTCAATTTCATATTGTTCCGTATCATCGCGGCTCAACATCGTTCCATGTAACTCAATTTTTACATCTTCGCGACAATAAAAAAAAAAGTTTTAGGGGGAAACACGCATATGAAACGTAAATTTCAATCAGACGATGCCTATTCCATTTCAATATATTTCGTATAGTGTAACAAAAAAATAAAATAAAAAAGTACCCACGAACCACGGATTGCACCCTTTACTAGAGTTTGATGAAGCGAAAGGAAATTGCAAGCTACCGCGCTTATTAATTAACATTTTCCAAGAGTTTGTTGCTCCGTTAGTATGAAATATTCATTTCAAATTGCCAACGGCCGTAATAAAACTTTTATTTGGCCGTTTCACGGCGATGAATGAAGAAGAGAGAGGAGACTCAAAATTACTACAGTTTATGTTAATGGCTTCAAAATTTATACTAAAGTAGGCGATAAAATTTAGAGCGAGAAAGCGCACAACGCACGTGCAACATTAAAGTTTTCATAAAGCAAAACATTTTTGTCGAATACTTTAGTTTTTCGGTGATAAACATGGTCTCGTAAAGTTTACCGATTTATACCGACTCGAAATAATTGTAATCTGCTCTATTAGGCCCAATATTGGTAAAAAAATTAATCTACGCCGTACTTTTCAACTTTAATAACTCGAAACCGCCTTATATTAAATTTTATGTTTATACAAATTGTTTACTCTTAATTTATGCAGCACCTTAATTCGATAAAATTGTGAAATTTGCTAAATGACACTTGGTGAACCTATCAAGCTTTAGAATAATTATAATTTAAAATGATAATAGCTATTTCAGTGGCAAATTGGTTATAATTTTCTACAAATGCAACCGGTATTTCAATCAGAAATAAAAATCTAATTACAATAAAATCTTTTGTAGTAGGCTACAAGTTTTTAATTCCCTTGCAATGAAACTTTTTTTTTTTTCTTACAAAAAAATTAGTTAAAATTATATAAACTTCCGATAAAAAATCGGCTTTAAATCAACTGAAAAAGTAACAACAACCGAAATTTAAAACATATCGAGTCGTGGAGTCGTTGAAAAACAGATGTCTCGAAATCCGATTGAAAAAAATATATCCCTTAACAAAACTTCTTGAAATTGACTTGTAGTACTCGTAAATAAGAAAAATTAATGAGCCTTAGTTACAAGACATGTTTTTACTTCCAGTAATCTATCATAATACATTAATTATAACATTAAAAATAAGTTGCTTTTAAAGAAAACCTTAAAACACTAATAGCTGCAATCTCAAAATAGTTTGTGAAATTAAATTTGAAAAGCATTGTTATCCCTTTTTGGTCTTATTTTATAAAGAACGAATATCTGGCATTCGCCTCACTCTCGAGAATATTTTATTCCGAGTCTTAAAAAGTAAATTAAATTTACCAGCAGATGCTAATTTAATTTCCAAAAATTATTACACAGATTTTACCTTTGCCTTTTGATTTTAGAAGGTAAAATGGTATGATTGGTATCGTAAACACGCGCGTTGCTAGTTTCGACAGAAATAGTTGCGGGGTTATAGCCCACTTTTCTAGAATAAAATTGAATATTACGGTTTTTATCACGATGTTAGGGTATAGGTAAAAGATGGGAAAGATGAGAAGAAAAAAAATCTGAAATTTGATATAAAAATGAAAATCTTTTATTCATTTTTGAGGAATGGCAGCGCAGGTGCGTATCTTGATCATGTTATTTTGAATTGAAGGCGGGCGTAAACACGTGCAGAATTGTTTATTGGTTAAACCTACGGGCAAGTGGATGTTATTTCAAAAAAACAAAATGCTTAACGCTACTGTTTAGACTTTAACTGTGCATAAAAGATAACTAAAAGCTGGTTTTATTGTCAATGTTCTTTTTTGTTTGAATATTACCCCCACATTGCTAAGTTCCTTTTTTATTAATGTTATTGCAACGTTTCACGTATGATTTTATGCAAATGCGCTAGGTTGGCTACAAGTAAAAGTTAGTTGTATAAATAAAAAAAATAAAAAACCATTTTTTTTTTTCGTTTTTTCCATTTCTCATTTGGACCTAATCCAAACGGCGTTTACGGCATCTCTTAACTCCTCAACTAAATATATAAAAAAAAGAAGTGTGCGTAGGCATAAAAACCCCAATGTAGTCTCTCACGCGTACAACTCGTCAATAATTCAAAATCTTTCGTCTGCCAAACTACAAAATGGCATCGAAACTACAGGGAAAAAATGTGTAAAAAAATGATTGTGATGGGAGATGTAAAACGTGGGAATAAAAAAAACGCACACCAGAGAGCTCGCATAGGCCTATTATATTTATTTTTAGAGACCCGTTATAGGGAGGGATATTATGCCACTTGAGCGATAATCCCGATTGCGCAGCGCCATCTTCTTCTCTAATTTACATCCTTTCCGAATGTTTTCACGCTAAAAAAAAAATCGCATGCATTGCATGGCTATAGCGATTTATTTTTTTAGCAATTCAACATTAATTTTATTTTTAAATTAATGTGTTTTAGGTTTCAATAAAGATGTACAAAATAGCATGATCTTTAACCAATAAACTACTGCATTATTAAAAACAAAAACGTCAAACAGAATTATTAAAAAGACGCAACTATAATACCGATATAATTATTTGTTGAATAATTAAAATATCATCAACAATGATCAAAAGAAATAGTAAAATCATTGCATTTCCCTTGACAAAGATATTGCAAGTGAATAAATTGACTTACATTACAAAATTAAGTCAAATTCGTTACAGAAAACCTCCAGAAAAGATCCCCATTCCGCGCAAGTCGAATACATAGAGCAAGCTTTCTTTTTAAAAATGCGTCTTTTTGATGCTTTTACTAGGCCGCAGCCTATCTGTTTTTGAAACACTAGTTTAATGTTGACTCCTGTACATGATTAACTTTATTTTTCTCATCTTTGCAAATATAGATTTTAATTATTAATTTTATTATTTCTAAAAAAGATATCTTCAATTTTAACGGTAGAGTGCGTATCGAAATGCTAATATTCTAAATAACTGGACTATAAATAGTCTTTGAAATAGCATTGATTTGAACATTTTTGTTAATGAAGGCGGCGCGGAAGCTATAGCAACATATCCGGATTTTTTTTTATGGCTTCTTTAGTTTTGCAATGCGAATTTTATTCTTTATAAGCACGAATTTCCCTATTTCTCTTATTAGCGTAGATAAATGTGCTCGATGAAAGGGGCTTTAGATGACATCAGTTAAATGTGTAGCGCGTGAATATTATCGGAAGTCACGCACAGGAGGAAACAAAACGAGCACGAAACGCACGTACATGTCAACCAAATTGTTACTCCAACTTAACGTGATGCTTACATCAGCTTATAATTATCAACTAATTGCTTAATTGTAAGGTTTACTCCGTCTCTATCTCTATAAAAGTACAAATCTAAATGCAGTTCAATATTTCGAATTCTTGAAATGTTTGGCTGCTTTTATATTACCACAACTGAATAAACCTTTCCTTTTAAAATGCGCTACCATAAACACCACTAAAAAACACTACCGGCTACTAGAAATGTTACAAAACCACCACAAACAAAATATTCAATTCAACGGCAAAAATATTGTTGTTTCCCGTAATCTTTTAAATGTCTTGACTACATTTAAGAAAATTTTAAAATATTGAGTGTAATAAATTTGTAATTGCTACATTTTCATTGTTCAAAAGTAAAACCAATCTACTGTTGCTTTAACCACTTCCATTGCAACAAACAAATTCAAATGAGCTGATTTTCACAACAAACTCCTCCTTAAAATTAGCAATAAATTAAATATTCTTCTTACTTTTCAACGGCATTACACGATCCAGGAAATAATTGTCAAAGCAAAAACCATAATACTAAAAAAAAATATGAAATATAAATTAATAACATTTTGCATGTATTAAATAAAGCAGTTTAGTTGAACCTACACACAGCAATATTTAAGCGGCTTTTCCTCGTCGTCATCATCTTCTTCAGTAGATCGAGGGAGAGAACAGATAGATAGATTAGAAAAACTCCCCCTCGAAGTAGGTTGTCAGTCCAACTTTCGTTTCACCGTTCAACAGCACGAAAGTCATCAATGTTTCAAAAGCCCATTTCAAATATTTAACCGTTCGTTGACTTACGGCACCACAACGTACTTTATAATCGTAAATAAAACGTAATAGCTCCAAATCCGTCTCCTAAAAATAAAAAAAATAATAAAAAAAAACAACGTTAAAAATCATACTTCAAATATTTTCGAAAAGGTTTCTTCTAACGTTTCTCTACAAGAGCACTTTTATGTGGTCGTTGTCTTTGAGCAAGCTGTTTTAATCAAATGAGGATTATTTAAGTCGCTGAACTTAAGCACACGTCTCAAGATTAAAATTTAAGAAAGCCCACATCTACATACTGTACAGTGCTCTACTTCTTTTGTGATTTTCTCTCCCTCTTATCCCCTCTCGTTCAAAGTTGAGAGTGAGTGAAGTTCATTTTATTGCTATTTATGAATCGATAGGTGCGAAACGTAGGTATTATTTTTATTATTAGTAGTTTTACGGCGCGATATATAAAATAACAGCGTGCTGTGCTTTTATATCATAAACAATCGCGCGCACAAGCGGGCGTTTTCCATCATTTGAAGAAAGAAAGAAAAAAAAAAACATAGAAATCCGTGCAAGAGTTAGGAGCAGGAGGATAGAAAAATTTCTTATTAGCGGATTGCAGTGGGTGGATACGGTGGATGGGAGTGTGTTGTGTGTGTGTGTTATGCTGTGGTGGTTATTTAGTTGGCATAAGACGCCAATACGTTTCAAGATTCTCTTCCCCCCCCCATCCCCCCCTCCTCTCCCGCGCTGTCTTTGTTTGTGACTGTATTCAGCATCTGAAACAACGCTCGTAAATTCACAATCACCATTTTTCGACGATGAAACGGAACGAAACGAAGAGTAAAGCTGAAGAGAATAATGAAAAAAAGTAACTAATGATTCGATAATGCATCATAGATAAAAATAAAAAGAAAAATAGAAAGAAAAAAAAAAGGAAAAGAAAATTTTATCGGGCAAAAGCAACGTTAGATTTTTCCATTAAAAGTGCTTTCATTGTCT
Organism: Polydesmus complanatus; assembly: GCA_034692225.1. Classification (NCBI taxonomy): domain Eukaryota; kingdom Metazoa; phylum Arthropoda; class Diplopoda; order Polydesmida; family Polydesmidae; genus Polydesmus; species Polydesmus complanatus. The sequence continues at coordinate 82,250 of JAQGAZ010000152.1, forward strand.
TTGGGGAATGACGGATAATAGACGCCAAAAATAAACTTCAGCTTTTATCTCGGTGAAATCTTCCTACGTCTCTCGTTTTATTGTTAAATGAAAATCAATGCTGCATCATTCCTAAATTCAATCATTCTTTTTGCGCTACTACCTCTCCTCCCCCACCACCCTCACTCTGTTATCAATACGACACCCACCCCCGATTTACTTACGAATTTAATGCCAAAATATTATGCCGTACACAATAATTATTAAAACGTACATTTTCGGCGACCTCAATCTGAAATTCCTGTATATTTTTAAAGCCCTTAAGCTTAAATAAATGTTCTCGTTTATCTTATTTTACGTTAATTGTGCGTACATTAACCGAACTGCATACGAAAAGATTCATATAGCGTGGGAGTAACTTCAGTTTATTAAAACGAGCGAGCTCAACCTACGCTATATTTTAAGTATTGGTCTAATTTCAGGATTTCTATATTACCGGTACGCAAAATTACTCGGAACTATAAATTCAGCATTAAATATTTCGACGATCACTTTCACTTTAAATCACTAACCAAAAAAAAAACGATTGCGCGTTGACGTAATTACAAATAATTAGATTAACGCCGCGCACTGTACAGTATAATTGAATAGCCCGGCCGAAACTATTTTTAGGATATAAATCCACAACATGTTAATTTCTTTCACGATTCATCGATGAGTGTTTTGACCAAGAGGAATAATTTATTAAAATGTTTGATCGTAACAACAAAAACAAAAAAATGGGCAAACTTTAGAGTTCGAATCGTCTGCATAATTAATTTTGAAATAACTCTAACTGAAGCGTTATACGCAATTTATTCCTTTATCATCAAATTTTCAAAAAATTAAGGTTTCAGTAATGATCTCAAAATTAATGCTCTACAACTGTCTCGAAAAATTGTTAAAACTCAATTTTAAAATCAGTACTGTAAAATTAATACTGTACTGCATTAAAAAAAAGTAATATTTTAAAAACTCCACAATTATCAATGTTTGCTATCTTATTAATCGATTTACCGCCGGCAATTCGCCTCGTCATTATTTTTCTGTAAGAGAAGAAGCCGCAAATCTATTTCAATATTCGCCGTCAGCGTGTAACACTATCAGCAGTTGACCTTTAGGCGTTAAAAACAGAATGCGATTTTCTATTTGCTAATTCAGCGTAGTTTGTTGGTAAATTTGGTTCCTAATGTTTTCGACCAATTTGCTTTCCCTTATTTAATTAAATCCCCAATGTACACGAGCATGGCTTTACGTTGTGGTGAATAACAATGAAGCGGTAGCCAGTGAGCGTTCGCGCTAATGACAATGAGCTCCATTATTACTTTTAATTGGGGTACTTTGAAAAGAACGCATAAACTATTCACTCGCCCAACTCGCCTCATCAACAAAAAAAAAATTTCTCTTTTCCAATCACAATAGAAAATTTCCGTGCTTTATCTCCCTGTCTTAAAACTTGTTTGATTTCCCTGGATCATCTTCCAACCCCAACCAACCCACACACGAGCGTCCACAACATTTTTACAAACTCCGAACTTTACCGAAAATTACGTTAATAATGGAGATAATAAACAATTCTAGGCTGCGTGAACGCTTCAACTATTTGGCAACCAAAGTTTTGGCATTTTGTCCCTCTTATTTAACTGGAAATGCGGAGGAGAAAAAAAAAGTAAAGTGCGGTCTTGCATGTCGTAATTGATATCTAGCGAGTTAAAAATTAATTCAAACTGACGAGCTAGAAGACCTTTTACTACGTCGTATTTGACCAAAAAATGTCCATCATGTTTATCACTGCAATTAATTTTTAATTACTACCGAAAGGTAAAAGCTTTAACAGTCCTTCGTCACATCTAAATTGCTGATTAGCCGAGTCACACTGTCAAGACTAACAAGACACGTAACTAAACGTAAATTATTTAAAATTTACTTTTACCACCTAAATAAATAAGTACAGTATAGAGAAGCAGACCCACCTTCAAATAAATCCTGCAATTCCACGAAAAATCTCGATAGATTTTTCGTTTTATTAATTTAGGATACGCCCATTGTTAAAAGATTAAAAGCAAGTTTGATGCCAAAAAAAATAATAATAACTAAAAGTGCGTAAATACACGGTGTACGAAAAAAAGCTATATAATACGTTATCTAATACTATTAAGGCCAAACCTAATCGAATTTATAAGAGAATAATATTTTTTCTGTAGTTAATGAGCTGAATCAATTAAATATCGATATCAGAAAGAAAAAAGTTAGTATATACAGTGGTATAAATTAAAAAAAGTTATTATAGTCTTAATAACAGTAGGTATTAAATTATTTCTTACGTTAAAGTATAGCTCTCTCTTTTCCGTACACCGTGTACAGTACAGTTATCATTAACGAATTCTGCTTAAATAATATCTAAAATGACCAAATTGTGCATTGTTATTATTTGTAAAATGAAAAGCATCACTAATAATCCTCAATTAGATTTCGGCAATACAAACCGTAAAACCAGCAAATAGTAAATTGCCTTAAGCGCATTTGAAGCAAAAACAAATACTGTATTCAGGGAAAATTGAGAAAACTGTCGTAAAAAAAAAAAAAAAGATTTCCAATTGATGATTATAATATTTATTTTTTTCTCGGATCAAGTTAGCATCCAACATGTATCTAGCAAGCGAGTTTTGAAGAGTTCTCAAATCAAATTTGAAGAGTGAAAGATTACCTAGACAAATCTAAAATAAAACTCCAAAAATAATAATTTAAATGTAAATTTTCAATTACACTGTATATTTAAAAAAAATTTTTACAAAGCCTCAAACCATAAAATCGCAAATGCGCCTTTAAAATTTAATTTTTTGATTTGGCTTTTAACTCTGAATTATTACGGTAAGCAAATCCGATACATTTATTTATACGTGCAGAACGTTGCATGTATAAAAACCCGAGAGTTAAAGGTCGAATGAATAGCAGACAGTTGTTTCGCTGAATGCCTTTGTTCAAAGCTCACTGCAAATATTTATCGATTATTTCTGGTGTTGATATTAAATTAATCTTTAACATCGGCAATACTTCTTCCGCTTTAATTTTTATCGCTTCAAAAAAAGATGGAATTTATTAATAGGTTTTATGCCTTTCCACATTCGATAATTGCGTAATTTTTTCAAAAAGACGATGAGAAAGGCGAAAAAAAAAGTATTAGCTGTACCATCTTTCACAAATTTCCGCCTCCTCCCACCTTCAATTTCAGATAAAAGCTGGATAAAGAATTGACCAAATCCAAAAAAAAAAAAAAAGTATCAAACTCTCTCTCGACAATCGATAAAAACATCTATCAACATTATTTTTTATTTTCGCCCTAAAAATGTTAGATGTTAAAAAGTGCAACCCGCAAAATATAAATCACATTTCTGAATATGTCATCAATTTCATTTATTTGTAGGTAGCCTAGCGTAACGTCACCGTCATATAATACTAATATTACAAGTGGTTTATGCGTCAAGTAATCGTAACTCACCAAAACCTGCATTACTTTAAACTTTCTTTATTATCACCGCCTTCGGATCTCTTCACTCAACTTCAAAAAAATAAAAAAATATGAAGAAAAAAAACTCAACCCCTTCAGTTGAGCTTGAACGCTCGTAATTTGATCGAGTCTCCTCCTACTGACGTCTCGACTATTAAGATCGAGCAAGGCGCTTAAAAAAAAAACCTAATGAAAATCTATATAAAAAAAAGTGAAGAAGCAGATAGATAGGCAAAATCCTTATCAAGGTCGCGAATAAGTTGAGCATAGCGCGCGTGTTCATACAGTATGTTTGACTTAATCCGGATTTCATCTCAAAATATCAAACGTCATCAAATTCTGAAAGCAACAAATGCCGCGAGTCTAGGGCTGCAGTCGCCGCGCGTCTATTCAAATTCAGATTCACTTCGACGACGACGACGACTACTACTACTACTTCAAAATGCTTTCCTACAATTGCTGTCAAAATCCGGATTAGTACTGACGTGTTGTCATCAATTTTTTATGCCCACGTTTGAGTTGGGCGAGAGAAGAATAATGGGCGGTAGAAAGGATGAAAACGTCAAGCAATGCTAATCGCTTCACCATCCCTCTTCTTCCTTACCCAATCAATGAAGAAAAATTCGTCAAAAAAAAAAAAAAAAAACTGCTTACGTTTTTCTACCAAACAACAATAAAATTTGAATAAAATTAATTACCAAATAAGAAAAAGAGTGAGAGACAACGTTGGCTAAATTAGAAAACCACCAACAGTAATTTCCATTTTTGCCGAAATTGAGTTATATACGAAATCGCTTTAAGATTGTGTATCCAATGGAAAAACTTGTAACTCCATAAATTTGCGTTAAGAATAGCTCATTTAGGTTAATCAAGGTTCAAGGCAAATTGAAAAAACTGATTAAATACAAATCCAAAGTCTATTTGATTTTAAAACAATTTTCTCGAATCGATCTTGGATCTACAGCATTAGACGAGAAAAAGAGTTCTTAAATTTTGCTCAGATCTTTTAAAAGAATTTTTACCAGAATTAAAATGACCATTTAATCAAAAATGACGAGTAAATTAGTAAATTAACAAAATAGAAAAAAAATATTTATGTCCACATGTACAGTATAATAAAAATGAATAGGTGAGTAAAAACAACCGGTCATCGAGTCCGGTCAAATCAATTTACTATTTTTCCACTTACAAAAAATGTTAAACCAACCAAATTTATAGTACAGTACTATACCGGGTAGTGTCAAATTTCTGCATCTATCTCTTAACAAGTATTTCCCTCAAAGTGTTCTTTATTCAAAATAATAAAGTTAAAACAACGAAACACAGAAATATTTTTTCTTTTGATACCGGTACAGTATTGCCAATTTTAAGAGAGCAATCAAATATTTGTCTCCCGTATAAAATTTGGATTGGCATTTGTTAGGAAATTTTCTAGCAGAGTTAACGAAAAATGTCAAAAATTATTAATTAATTTTTTTTATTGTTTACTTTGTTCACCGACTAAAAATATTTGGTAATTTTGCGTAGAAAATATTTTCTCGAAAACAAGTAATGTACATGTAGTAAAATTAAACCCAAAGGATATAATAATAATATTCTCTCATCTGCATTTTCAATTCATAATATGAGTGTAAGCGAAGCTGAACTAAAACGTCGGAGACAGGCGTTACGTTTAAGACATTTTCAAATGTTGCCTAGCCAACCGTGACACAATTAGTATTATAAAACGATATTCTACGGTATATATACGAGGTATAACTAAGGAACTTGGATTTCACTTTTAACAACGGCACCTCCTATCAAAACAGAAAAGAGGTTCCAACGCTCAACCATTATAATAGAGTAATAAACTATTTGCATAACAAAAGAATTTTTCTTATACATTTTTCCTTCTTTTTTTTTTTCTAATAACCGCGCAAACTTAACGGTAATTGATTTGATGGCAAGTTCTGGTAATTAAAATTCAAGATGATTAGATGCCGGCTTATCACGCTACACAAGACACAAAAAAAAAAAAAAAAAGCAAACACCACAACGCGAGAGGGAGAGACGGAATTAATTATGTAAATAAAGGGTCACCCTGTAGGTTTCATGGATAGAAATTTTAAGCGATTTTATGTACAGTACTGTATCTAGTTACATAGGAAATGCGAAGACAAGTCTGAACAATTACAACCGCCAGCTAATAATACCGTAAATTGTCGCTTTCAGTTCGTAAGGCCGATTATCGTGTAATCCGTCAACGTCACTTAGCATCGATTTTAATGGAACCGCGACTGTTTACTCCAACACCGTCGTCAGTCACGAATCTGTAAATATCATGTAAATCCTCACGTACAAGTACCGTATATAGTATGCATTGTGATACTGTATAGTGTAGGTAGTTAAAAATCATGTAAAGTGTGCTGAGGGTACCTAAGGATACCGCATTAAACGGTTGTACAGTGTCATACGCTGGCCTCGTTAACACGTACTTTTCGCAGCAACATTTGATAAGCGTGTTTTTCATTCACTTGCACCGAAAAGCGCAGGCACTCAGACAAGTACTTCCTTAGTGGATAAAACACTCTTGATGAATGTTCTCCAATGGGCTGCCAGCCAATATCTGGCAGCACGCTCGCACAATGAATTCGACTAGACAGACAAAAACGTCTACTTCAATCGTAAATTTGAAACCTAAACAAAAAAAATTTTTTTCTTTCAATGTGGTTTGACGCGGTCGAAGTTGATTCATGTGTCAAACAGAATAGAAAAGGTACATCTATTTAATTTTACTTCGATGACAATTTTAATAAAAATATAGATTAAACTTCAAAATTTGAAACGACGCGCTTGTATTATTGCACTCAAATTACGAATCGCTGGTGTACCGGTATCCCTCATATAAAAAAATAATAATACTCTACTCTTGATTCAATTTAAAAATGCAGTCGCAGGTTACAAAAACTATGTTCAATAAGAATAAAAAGCCGTAATTCAAAAAAATAATAATATTTCTATTACAAGCAAATACAAGTAACTGCTTCGATGTTTCTTTGAGTTCTCCGATATTAAAATAGGCATTTATAAAATATTAAACAACAATATTATTCCGAGTTTATTTATTTCTTCTTTTTTTTACGTTTTGAGATATGATCCGATATGGCAATTTCATTCCGAGTGAACGACGTAAAGGGCAAAGAAAACAAATTTAAACTACGGTATACAAAGTATACAGTACATGTACTGTATACAGTGTATAATTTTTAGGTTAGTCAAACAAAGTAATTTAATATGTGTGTCATTTAGAAGAAGACATGAAATATAGCAGTAAATTTAAAATAATAAATTTTAAATATTTAAAAACTGTTTTTTGTTTTTTTTTATAACTACGAGTATAAAGTTGCTATAATAAACTGAAAATATATAAATATAATATTTGATATGATCAAATGTAGATTTCAAATGTATGCATTAATAATGTTGATGAAAATAATACTAATAATTTTTTTCGCTTTCTTTTTTTTTTTTACAGGTAAGTTGCAATTATTTTCTTTTCCACCAACAAGCAAAATTTGGAATTAGTTTATAAATCAAGGCGGAAAACCCTTGATTTAAGTTGATTGTCATTTATGTACCGGTATATGGGTAAGCGTCAAAAACATCTGTGTTCTATGTAATATATTTAATCTCCTCTTACACTCTATTGTGTAACAAAATAAATTACAGTTATTAAACGAAATTAGCCTATCTGTCAACTTACGTTGCTTTAATGACAAATAACAGCAACATTTTTATGATTAAAAAAATAAACACGCTGTAATATGCGTTGGCAAAACATTTTTCTTTTTCTCATTTAAAATTAAAAAATAATTAATTGCAAAAATTATGGTGCAGCTAATGATCCTAAAATTAAATATCAAAACATTTTAGAGTAAAATGCGCTTAGAATAAAAATCCAAAAGTATTGATTTTTGATCTCATTCTTGTTTTTTGTTTGTAATAAAAAGATAAACACAACTAAAACATTCGAAATTTAACATTTTTTGAATATTATTTTTATACCATAACCTAGCATGTCCTGGTTACATAACATGCAGCAATTATTAAAATCGTGATTGCCACAGTAACTTTTTCTTAAAATTAACTTCCATACACTGTATCTTCCAACATTAAGAAATAATTTTAAATTGAAAAATATTTTTAGCCATTGCAAAGCTTTAAATAGACCTTGTTCCACCGATTGAATTTTTTCAATACCAAAAAAAAAAATGATTGTTTTTGTGTTTGCGGCGTAAATTTTATTGCAATCTACTCTGACTAAATACGGTAACTGCAAACCAAATTACATCGAATGACCCCTCATCAAGTATCATTACCTTATAAATTATACTTCATCGAGTAATCTACTGGCTTTTCTTCATAGTATTACCTTGATCATTCTTGTAATAACAAATTAAATTTGATTAAGTGTCCAACTAAACTAACTGGTCCCGTTAATGAAAGAATAACGTTCACGTCATTCGCAATTGATCCAGATGACACCATAAGCCCACTTGTCATTAATCGATTCGTCTTAAAAATTAATCCCAAACGTTTAATTCGCGAGTGTTGTGTTAACTAAGTACGACTAAATCTAAACGCGTGCAATTTGGTTCAGCGTTAAAAGCAAAAAAAAAAAAAAACCAAGCAAACAATAAATTATTTACTCCTGTCAGTCGATTAGTATTGAACAAATATTGAAAACTAGCGCTTCCCACACTCTTCCTTGTTATTTCATTATAGCATCAACGAGGAGACACTGTCACACAATATGTACAGACGAATGCGAAAAAAAAAAAAAAAAAAAAAAAGAGAAACCCGCCGTAACTTTTTTAAGTCTACAAGACTCTACATCATTCATCTTCAAATGTTTACTTTTATTTCCTCCACAATACGTCAACTATTTTTTATTAGGCTCGCTCTACTTATCCGACACCAATTTTTTCCCCCCACACTTCACTAGATTTTCACGGTCAAATATCAAATGGTTTCTTATCGCAAAGTTTGTTTTGCTATCCGTCGACAATAGAGCGCGCAGGCGCACTGGTTTTCAACGCCAATTTTTTTTTTATATAATACATATATTTAAATTTTTCTTCTCTCTCCTCGTAACTTTCTCTTTTTTTCGAGACATTTCCATTGAATCTCGATTGTCACATAATATTGCATTCCTTTAAAGTCGAATTCTCAGCAGACATACATACGCCGCCGCTCGCACGATGAACAAATAGATACTGTACACCGAATTGGAAGACAACAGTCGTACATTCCTTCCAACAAATCCCTACTTTGTTTCCCTCGTTTTACACGACTTTTCTAAAACACGATACCGGTAGAGAGGAGGAAAAAAAAAGAGATATGCCTAGCATCAACGTAAACAATGCGATTAGGATTCTTGCATTAAAATAATGCAAGCATTTTAATTTTAAGAAATGCCGTAAGACCACGTTTTCAAAAATTGTTACCGACACGGTAATTTTTTTTATCTTTTATTTTGCTGTCCCATCCTGACCGACCTAACTCAGGCTGAATGTCACCCATTTTATGTCAAAGAGAATAACTTTGCACCATTTTTATTTTTCTTCTAAAAAAAATTTTAAAAACCATTCTCAGAATTTATTAATCGTAAATTAAAAAGGCGATTCAATGATTTATATATTTGACAAAACATTTCGCTTATATTTTTAATGCAACTTCATTAAATTTTTTTTTTTTTTAAAAAATCTGTGCATGTAAATACAAAATCCGTGTAATACAAATTGAATTTTGATATAAATTCTTCCCATATGATATTGTACCGCAAACATTTTTGTAAAATTGTTTTTTCATATTTTTTTAACTCAATTTCTGCGAGTTTCATCTTTTTCTTTTTGAAAAAAATTTAGATTTTTAGGAAATAATTCATAGATCTACTTTCAAATCTTATTCTCAGGCAGTTTCCATCGATTGATTTGTCAAGTCTTTTTTTCGCGCGCTTTGCTGATGGACATATTACCCGCGTAAATCGAGGGACGCCAATTCGTGTTCACAACCGTCAGAACACGGATAGAGGGAAATGTTTGGCAGGGAAGGAAAAAGCTATGGCAGGGGGTGGATGGGTGATGGCAAAAGTTTACAATCGCGTGCAAATTATTTGTTGAAGATGCACCTATCTCTCAAAATAGTGTCGTTAGAGTTATTGAGATGAAATTGATCTCCCAAGTCCTATATTCTCAAGAGATCAGTTGCGTTGAAATTCAAACCCCCAACACCTTCTTTCGATTTTCCTTCTACACACTTTCGTCTTCTTCAACTTCACAATACTGCCGTAATAATATGCCGCTTTTTCATATTTTTCGCGGTTGCCTGGGGTGGGGGGGGGGGGGGGGGGGGGGGGGGGGGGGGGGGGGGGGGGGGGGGGGGGGGGGGGGGGG